>JXSR01S067091.1:105757-122143 GCA_000969725.1 Ophiothrix spiculata | reverse complement strand
GCATGCCACATGCTCATTTTTAGCATGCAACATGCTAGTTTTTAAGCATGCAACATGCATGTAAAAATGCATGCCATTTTCGTAAGGGAAAGGTTTCGTGGTGCAATGGCAGCGCGTCTGACTCCAGATCAGAAGGTTGCGTGTTCGAATCACGTCGAAGCCATATTTTTGTTTTTATTACCTCTCTATTGTCGCAAGTAAGCGCCGATTCACGTAAAAAAATCACACAAAAATGTCATGAAATTTTGTTCATTTTCCACAATTTTGTCAAATCTTATCCTAAAACTCGAAATGTCAAACTTACATCCTATTTCATTTATTTCTGAACCAGTTTTGCTTAAAATAGCCCCCCAAAATTCACAAAATTCTACGCATCACGCCCGAGTTTTACTAAATTGTATCCTATTGTACTCCTCTTTTAAACTAGATTTACCAAAAACGCTCAATTGTCCCCCGAATTAATCGATATTTTATTCCGTTCGACTCAAATTTACCCCAAAACGCACCAAACCGAGATATATATTACCTTAAAAAGGGCTCAAAACGAGTTACATTGCCATAAATTAGGTTTGAAACACGCCGAAACCAGTTTAAACTAACGTAAATTTGGCACAAAACACTTTAAAACGTCATAAAAAGGGCCTAAAATCGGTAAAAATCGATAAAAAATCGATAAAATCAATAAAATCAATATTGTACTTCACCTTGATACTTTCAACTTGACTTTTGTTTTATGCAAATTTGAATTTTCCCGCCGACCCGCCATTTTGAATTTTACCCAACATGCCTCAAACCGGAAGTTGGGAAATTTTACCCATCATGCCTCAAACCGGGGTCAAAGGTCAATTCCTCAAGCTGGAAGTTCCCACCTATCCACTACCTTACTACTGGAGGGCATATTTTTGATTAGATAAGTACAAGGATCCTCTCATCAATAAGTGTAATCCCTGCATGTATTGCAGTTAATGTGAAGTTTGATTTATAGGCCTATGTATTTACCATGGGGCAACTAACTTGACTACTTGTAGTCTACTTGTACAGCAAAGATCATTGGTATATTATCTGTTAAAAGCTATTAACAGAGTAATGAGCATGAAAGGGTTTTATATGGTTCAGAGGATTTGAAAAGAATTGATATATGGATCAATGTAAACTGATCCTATGGGCCAAACGAAAATTTCAATGTGTTATGTGTGCTTTTCTTTTTCTATAAGGGGGCTGGCATTTTCTTCGGAAGGGGGGGGTCCCAAATATACTGGGGGGTCATAGATTTTTTGACAAGAAAACAGGGGGGGTCATAAAATTATTTTATCGAAAGTAGGGGGGGTCACAAAAAATATGAATATTTCGTGGTTGAGTATACATAAATCGCATCATTTTGTATCCTATTTTCAAAAATTTTCAGAAGCTGAGGGGGCACATCCCCCTCAGACTCCCCCTGCACCAAATGTCAGAAAATCAAAAGCTGCCCTGTTCATATTCAATGAGGCAAACTAGTCAAACTACACGAGAGTTTGGAATGTACATTGATGTACATTTAGTGGCGTAGCTAGAGGGGGCACGGGGCCCCAAGGATGTACATGATAGTAGACCCTACATCCAAGGATTATCAACATGGATGCCAGGCATGGGTGTACATTTCAAGCTCTCATGTAGTTTGCTCTGGCAATGTTGTATTGTAAAACAAACAAGTGGCCAGAAATTTCATATTGGTTCTCACTCCTTTAACATGCGGGGGGGGGGTCACAAAATAATGGGTTGTGTTTGTAGGGGGGGGGTCATAAAATTTTCAGCTTTCGGATAGGGGGGGTCATGAAAAAAATTGCCAAGTCACTCTGCTTTTTTGGGACCCCCCCCCTTCCGAAGAAAATGCCAGCCCCCTATTTCATCATCACAAAAATATAACTATATAAAATAAGATGGACATTTAAATGTTCCAAACAATGGTTCGTTGAGGTAATGTAATTTTATGAATATAATATAATTCATAATCAGCGAACGAATAATGCGGAAACGTGTTTTGAAGCAAGGAAGAGTATCAAAATCCTAGCGTAGATTTAGTGATGGAGACATGTCTAATGCCATCTTTTTTTTTCAAAAAGATAACTATATTATAGCTGCGAAAAGCTCTTAATACAGCAATTTTGACTACTAACCTATATACCACGTGTATCGAAAAAAATTGTGCACAGTTTAAAACTGATTTTGACCTTGATAAAAGCACCAAATCAAAATGTTATTGTTATTGTAGTAAAGCAGATTAAATAAGCTTTCAAATGCAGAAAAAATTATAGAAATCGGATGAAAAATAAAAACGATATGACCAATTTTGTAAGGACTTCTTAGCTTTTATATAATGCCATAACCCGTAATTGGGACATGTAATATCTTGCTTAACTGTGTAAATCCCATTGGAATGGAAGAAAAAGAGACGTACTTACAAAATTGGCCATATCTTTTTCATTTTTCATCCGATTTCCATCATTTTTGCTGCATTTGAAAGCTTATTAAATTTACTTTACAACAATAATAAGAAATGTATGATTTGGTGCTTTTATCAAGGTCAAGATCAGTTTTAATCCGTGCACAATTTTTTTTGATACACCTGTGATATGCACAAATGTTTGCAACCTGTATCACTTGCATTGTATTAGAGCGTGGTCACAATAACTCGTACGAACAGTTACGAGCAGTGTTTAGTCCAACTTGTAGGACCATGCGACGCCCTCGCTGCTCGCTATGCTCGCTGCTTGTGGTCCTTTTACACGGACTAAACACTGCTCGTAACTGTTCGTACAAGTTATTGTGACCATATCAAGCTAAGATTATGTCCAAATTTGAAATTACTTTTGGAAAAACAAACTTTAAGGTCTGGTCCAGTGTGTTTTATTTGATGAGCTACGTCATTTTGTTGTCAGCATGAATATTCTAAGAAAAATATTCTATATGAAGGGAGTCTGGACCGGCCTTAAATGCAAGAGCACAACTTAAAACCTTTGCAGGTATATGTGCAATCAAAATAAAATGACATGTTATGTTTATATATTATGTGCAACGGTTGCAACCTTAAAATCACTTGCACAACACTAAAAACCAACAACACATACCATACAATCAAAACACACTTCTTCAAGGGCCATTCAAAATGTTCCACCTGTTGTATTATAACGTTTGTTGTATAGAAGGTAGCTACTTGAAATTTAGCAAAAATATAACTTTTTGTATTGTATTGTGACTATATAAATCCTCTAATGTTCTAAATATATCAAAATTAATTTTCATTACTTGGTTTTAAAAACTACCGCATACCAAAAGATTGGAAACATTTTACTATCAATTTAATACCAAAATTAAATTTGATTCTCTGGACTTAAAGGGACATTGGACAAGTTCAGCCTCATCCCCAAACTTTTCCCCAAACATTTTGAGATTTTTGAACCATTAGAAGTGTTAGTGGTAATAATGACAGCATGCAAAGTTTCATTGTCAAATTCAAACCCTATATCAAAATATTTAGATTTTCTCTTATTTTTAATTATCTTTGTCGACAACGATAAATACTGCCCTCTATAGTTGAATTTCTAGAATTGGTCCTTTCAGGAGATTTGATGAAAATTCCAAATTTCTTTTGAATTTTCTACAATCTATGATGTGAAAGGAATGTTTTACAATCAAATCTTTGACTCTTTCTCACTGTATAGCATCAATAAATACGTTTAAAGATTAGCCTATACCCAAAATCAACAAATAAAATAAAATTCAAATTTTTGACTTTTTAGAAGGTTTTGATCAAAAAATTCGCGATATCTGTAGCAGATAGTAGATAAACGCATCATCCCTTGGATTGTTGAAAATAATAGACTATCTCAATATTAGAAGCTAATTGTTTTGAAAAACTACCGCATACCAAAAGATTGGAAACATTTTATTATCAACTTAACACCAAAATTAAATGTGATTCTCTGGACTTAACTGAATGGCGACCAATCTCAAAACTCATTAAAATGTACAAAATGTTTATGATAGTAGATAAATGCATCATCCCTTGGATTGTTGAAAATAATAGACTATCTTAATATTAGAAGCTATAGGGCTCATTACCATGGACTTCAAGAACATGTTTTTTGTCTCAAAAATTCTATTACTGATTTCTGGCACCAATCGAGCAAATAATATGTTATGTTTTTGGACCTAGCTGGTGGCTAATTCCATCATCTTGTATCACATACATGAATTTTTCAAGTTCAATTCTAACATAAAAGTAATACCTGAGTTGAAAGTAAACAAGTCAAGGTCTCAGGAACTACTTTTGTTTTTTGAATAAAGCAAATAGAACTTATTTTAAGACTGGTATAAGTTGGATGTTGCCTTAGTAACATTTTACCCTAAAAAATGCACCAAAAAGTGATTTGGTACTGAAACAGAGAAAACATCTGAGATTTTTCCTTATTAGTGTATAAGAAGCCTCAGTGTCTGTGCTCTATAGTATAATCATGTTTTAGTAATAAATTGTCAATCATAGCCGAGTAGTGTGTTGTTGGAATTTGCCGTTTTCAGATGTCACGCCTGTCACGAAAACCATGAAAAGTTTGTGCTGTGTTTTATTGAAAGGTCATGTTTTGGTGAAACATCAATATCTATCTATATCATGGAGTCTTCATCTGCAAAGCAATATACAAACATTCAGTGATTGCCTATTTCTCCACTATTACATCTCAAAATTGGTCACGCCTGTCACGAAGTCGAAATCCCGGAAATGTTTAAGTCGCCATTTTGAAAAAATGTGTATGCTATAAAACTTAAGAGACATGTCAGAATCATCATTTCCCTTTTTAATTAGCAAAAAACCCGACGAAAATCTGTTATTAGAACTTTTATAGCAAAATTTTGCTTTTTGGTGGCCATTTTTGCCAGAATGCAATTTTGCCTGATTTTCAATTCGAAAGTGCTTTATGACGTCATAATTACGTAACGCCTGGGCCGATTTTGATGATCTTGGTATCGTTGGATAGGGGAGGATCATACCTATCTATTAATAGCAAAATCAAGTTCATAGGAGGTTCCATTCTAAAATATTAGGGTGGTTGCAACAACCCTTCGGAACGTGTTACAAAAATAGCTCAGGAGGACAAGGCTCAAAAATAGATTAGACTTGAATAAGACAGTATTAAAAACTGTTGAAAATAAATCATAATCATAAATAAAGAAGTTATAACAACAGATTCATTGCTAAAATAAAGTTTTACTAAGTGTGCACAAATGTCACGCCTGTCACGTCACGCCTGTCACAAAATTATTTAGCCTGTATTCTCCAAGTTAAGAGCTACAGCTCCAAAAGTGAAATGTTTCCCGATTGGTTCCCCCAAGGAGATGTACTGCAACATAAATAGGAATCAAATCTCCCATGGGAAAGAGATAGAATTCAGCATTAAACCACATTTTTGAAAAGGAAGTGTCAGTTTTAATAGGTCACGCCTGTCACGCACACACCCATTTTAAAGACAGTGGTTAAGTTAGATTAAAATTTTGACTTTTTGCATCCAATATGGACTGTTTACTACAACATATAGTGATGTTTCCATAGTATTGCCTGTAGATAAAATTTACCAGCTATTCTTAGAAACAAACGTTCATGCAAAAGTCACGCCTGTCATGATGGTATTGGCCTGATGCTTTTGGAAGCATTGATCATGAAATGATGGTTAATCCGTATGGTTATCCTGAAACTATCATTCACTTAACACTGATTCAACTTTTCAGGTTGATACAAATTCTGGTCCATAGAGGCATCATACAGGGGTGTCCATACTCAGTAATTGCCTTTGAGCAGGGGATAGATATTTGGCTTAGATGGTTATGTAGTGACATGCAGCCAGATCTGTTCCAAATAGAGTTCAAGGTTATAGTGCTCATGGCCACCACTGATGAAAAAACTATGTCTGACGTGGCATCCAATTCCTTAATTTACTGACATAAAAGTTGAAGCAATACTATAAACGTGTTAAAAATGAAGTGCCCCCTGTCAGTCATGACTTTTGATTTTCTAGCTTATTTGGTTTCTTTTAGGTAGACCCTAAATGTGCATGGTCAAAGATCCGAAATATATACCAAAGTATATGGCAAACCTCGCAAATATCAATATTTATGTCATGAAATTACTTTGGATGATAAAGCTGGTCAATCGCAACTTGTAGAAATTTTCAATCTGCTTTCACAAATTCTGGGTAAAATTGATTCTGTACAAAAAATGAGTTTTTAACAAGAAGAAGTGGGGTTCACGTGTGAACCCCAATGGATTTAGAGTAATATAATTATGTTTAATTTTTTGACATTACTTTTGTAATTTATTTGATCAATGTAAACAAATGAGTTTTTGCAATATTTTCGATACACAGTTCGTGGCTCTGCCAATTGCAATACACGTAAAATGTATCCCTAAATTGGTGTTTAGAAATCCCTGAGCCTAAATCAAGTAAATTGTGTCCTCAGCCGCCTGGTTTTAACGTTAAAACATCAAAAAATTAAAGAATCCTTTTAAAAGGAAAGCGAGTCTTGAAATTTGAACAATTTAGCTCAATTTTTAACATTTTTTTTTTGCACTAAAAAAAAATGGTGCGGCACCAAAAAGTGAGGAGGGTGGGGACGAGAAACAGCTTTATTTTTTTATGAGGCCTTATTGTGGATCAGTTGAAACCAGCTTAAATGTTAAGATATTCAATTACTTTTGCATTGATTGTTGTTTTTACCAGGACAAATTACATGCCCTTCAAATAGACAAATAAGCATCGCAGGGGACACTGCATCTACCGTATTCCCTCGACCAACAGGACTCGCATATAACACACCTGTCACTTACTCATCAAGCGACACAGGTGTGACATTAACAGACTGGCATTCTATAGTGGTTGTGCATAACCTTCAAATTGGTGATACAACCATAACTGGACCTAAGTCACGAATAGGTATATCAAATAAGGTGGAGCCGTTTCAAAAAATCATTAAAATCATAACAAATGTCTTTATTTTTGATAGAAGTTGTCACCAAACCATAACACTTTTGGTATCATATTAAAGATAATTTATTCAGGTACTAAATAAAAAAAAAGATTAAGCCACAGGTTTAGCAATAGTGAAGTAATTGACCAAAATGTCGAGTGGGTCAAGGGTGGAGTCGGTGGGGGCCATAGGATTACATGCAAAAGTGTACGAAAGTTATGATTTATAAACACATGTATTATTGAAAATAAAAATGCTGGGATCATAATTTTTTGAATATACTTCAATGAGGAATGTATAATGCTAAAGCATGTGTCGAATATTGACATGTCATCCAAATTTTGTTGTTTCTTAATGCCTTATATGTGGGTAATTTTCTCTATACATTACTGTACAAAACATGCATTTACACTCGAAAACTTTAAAACGACATATCTTTTGACCGAGTCGACGTAAATGGTAAAAGTTATACATTTTTCAAAAGAAAATTTGCCGAGGAATCCAATTATGTGATTAATTTTTAGGTAGTGTATGCATGAAAAAACTTTTGACCGATACATGTCCCAAAAATTAATGAGTGGTTTCATAGATTTTGACCATCCTCAATATTTTGACCAGAATGAGATTGGTCACCAAACGAATTATTTTATGGAAGGCTATCATTACATCCTTCAAATAATGTTTGTGTCATCTGGATACACCTTTCCCCAACAAAATCTCATTGTGCCAAGTTGGTTGACCAAAATGCACTTTTATTTTATTTTGTACCCTGTATAATTTTTACCCATCCCTAAAAATTAGACTGTTTTAGGTAAAATTGAAATCCTCGGAAAGTAAGCTTTCCAGCAATATCTAACTTTGTAGGTTTTAAGTGTATATATTCATAGTTACGATCCGTTGAATACAAATTGGCATGGTTTTACCAATGTATTTGTGTGAAACAAAAAATATGACCAGTTAATGACTTATGTCCAACTGCTAGAGATAACAAAGGAGCTTCCTGTTCATTTAAAATTACATTAATCCGTAAGTCCTAGCTCAATTGTTTCAATATATCATTGTGAAATTATTTTAATAATCAACTTCTGAGAACTTATGTAAATTTTGTATATACATGTGTTCTCGCTAGCTCAGTTGGTTAGTTCTCGGACTGTTGAACATAAGATATTGATCGTTCCACGTTCGAGTCCAGCTGGAGCTGAGTGTGCAAAAACTGTATGTTCTATGAGGGTGTGAATTGCTCAAGCTAGAGTTGTGCCAATTTATGTAGGGTTCTCGCTAGCTCAGTCGGTTAGTACTCGGACTATTAAACATAAGATATTGCTCAAGCTAGTGTTGCGCCAATTTATGTAGGTGACAGTAAGCCCTTTGGCCCCAGGGAGTCCAGGCACCGGTAGTGATTTAACCCAATGATTAGAACTGCTCTGTAAAGTGTGCCGAGGCTGAAAAATTTTGCCAAATCGGCTAATTTCAGCTACAAATTGTTAACAATTTTGAAATTTGTGCAAAATGCGCAATTTTTTACTTAAATTTCGCGCAAAGCGCGCAATTTTTTTTTAATTTTTCATATTTAAAGGATCAAAACAATGGGAAAATTTACAATTTCCTTTCCATTTCTTTCTTTCTTCTTGATTTTTTGAGGGGGTCCGTCCCCCCTCGAAAAATTTAGGGGGGACATGTCCCCCCACTTCCGCCGCTTATGCTGTTAGCCCTTTGAACAAGAATGTTAAAAGAACAATGAATGAGAACAATTTTTTTTGTAATTTGCGGTAAGTTGGTATAATATAGGGATATTGAAAACACAATTTTCAATTATTGTTTTAATTAATTTTTCTCATTGATTGTGAAAGAAGCACACTTTTAGACAAGAATAAAATATTAGAAGGGGTTTAAAACTTTGCATCAACACTTACTTTTTGATCCGAATAATTTTGGTGATACCCATCACCATCATCAACGGTCTAGTTCTGAGTTCTGACTGATCCACTTCTGAAATTCGCCGTTGGTGGCGTCCTTGATCTTGAAGGTGTTTCCAGAAGTGAATTATAAATATTGGAAAGTTCACTCCCCCGTCTCTGTTAAGAGTGGGGCTGGACTCTTTCTTGCTGTAAAATCTATGCAAAACGGCACATTTATGATAACTTTGATTCTTAAAACATACTACTATACCAAACGACTGATATTTCATTTTTCATTTTCAACACAGCACAACAGCACATATTTATTTCAACTTAAGAAAACATAATTACTATGTCGTCCAATATTTCATCAAATTCATTTTAGACACGACACGGTAACAGGTATGAAGGGTGAAGTTCATCTAGTTTAAGATATGCCTTTCCGGAACTGTGTAGTTTGGCAAACACAAGTTTTGTACTAGCCGATTATGTTGTTATTCTTAAGTACAGGCAGGCTCTACAGGATTTGCAAGTTTACCATCCCCAATAAGGGCTGTAATGGCAAGTTTCAATTGATCAAGTTCCACTTTTCCAGTAATGGGTGGGAGGGGTGAAGTTCATCTATTATATATGTGTCCCGTCATATCTAAAGGTACCTTAATACCGGCATAGTAAATTACGAGATATGGGCCATTGAAGCTGAGCATAGTCAAAAATCACGTCCAAGGTCAAATTTCTAATTTCATCAGAAATGTTACTTTTGAAGTGTATTCTGTCATATTAAACAGGTTCCAACATCCAAAACATAAGAAAAATGTTGTAAAAACCAAGATAAAAATCCTTTCTCCATTTAAGTTTTACTTGGTACAGAAACTTTAAAATCGATTTTCTCAGAACTATAGTTTTCTGAATCAGCCCGATGCCTTTTACCAATCTGGACGTAACTTTGCAATCAAACATCCAATATCCAAAAGCAAGGTGTCATTTTAAAGCTTAAACTATAATCTTTCAGATGAGACCAAAAAATCAATTTTCTTTTTGCCACCCTTAAGGTACCTTTCGATATGACGGGTCACATATATACCTTTCCAGTACTGTATGGGTTTAGAAAAAACATTTTTTGTGGCCGATAATGTTGTTATTCGAAGAATCGCAAGTTTACCAAGTCTCACTTTCAGCGAGTGGGAAGGGTTCTATCCATACACTATATTGCAGTGATTTGAGCCGTGCAAAAACAATTTTCCATTGCACGGCATGAAACAAAACTGTGTGATATCATGATATACAACAAATATTGAATGCCTATGCACGTGCAATAGTACAAAATATATCATTCGGTCAAATTTGGACTTTTCGGTCAAATTTGGACTCGTGATATAAATTGTATTATATCATGATTACAATGAGTTTAGCCGTGCAATAGTTTGTTCTATTGCACGGCATGAAACAAACCTGTGTGATATCATGATATAAAACAAATATTGAATGCCTATGCACGTGCAATAGTACAAAATATATCATTCGGTCAAATTTGGACTGATCCATTTCACTCGGCTACGCCTCGTGAAATAGAAAAGTCCAAATTTGACCTCATGATATATTTTGTACTATTGCACTCCCAGTCATTCAATATTTGTATACTATTGCACTCTCAGGCATTCAATTTTTGTATACTGTGTGTGTTTGGCTAAACATGTTTGTACTCGATATTGTTTTTTCTCTTTAGCAGAGGAACTGCAAGTTGTAACATCCCAGTAATTAAAGCTAAAAGGCAACTTTATATTTCATCAAGTATAACTTTTCCAGTACAGGTGGGAATAGAGAAGTTCATTTAAAGATCTGCCTTTCCTGTAATGTGCGGTTTTTGGCGAAACTTTTTCCTGATTTTATTTTTCCATTTTAACTTTTTCCTTTTTTCTTATATTGTTTTCCTGTTTGTTTTGCTTTTGCAGGTATTTAAGGAGACTAGAAAGCAACAGTTAGATGAAATAGAGGGTTACGGGATGGAATCACGATTACCACTGAAGAGCTAACATGTTTTAGCATAACTGCAATAATGTACAGACTGTAAATAATTTAGAAAACAAACCAGTAAACAAAACAAACATTCACCATGTTCCAAGCATCCATTTGTTAACATAAAACCCAAAGATGTATAAGCATTTCTTTTTGGTTTTTGGTCATGATTAGCTCGACATCGGTAAGAAGCCTCTAAGAAATCAGTAATTACTTGTTTTCATTAAAATGGAAATAAGCTGAAATGCAGTGCCTCGCTGAGACAATATGCACTTCAATGCACCTTGATCGAATGATTTGTAAAGAAAATGCGGGAACTTGCTGCCAACAGATGTGAGTGCATTAAATAGTCATTTCATGGAAATGCAGAATCATATATGTATGAAATAAGATTTTTTCGAATATTGGTAATAAATTTAGAAGTCGCAATTTTGTTGCCCCCTTAGTGTTTTCTGTTGGTGCCTTTCATTTAATGAGAAGGCATCAATCCTTGTCTTCAGACAAACAGTCTTAAAGGAGAATGGTCCGATTGCTTCAACTTTTTTCAAACTTTTTGAGATTTTGACGTTGATACACTGCAGAAATTTATGAAGAATATCAGTGAGACATGCAATTTGTCTCAAATTTATACGAACCATTCAGTCCGTGTCACAGGTGCAACAACTTTACAAAGAAAGAAATATGCACCATCACAGGTCCAGGCAGTTACAGGACACAAATCAGTAAGTTCGCTAGCTGTCTATCAGCATGTATCTGTTAAAGAGAAGATAGCTATGGGGAAATCCCTCGGCTAGAACCTTGTGGATCAAAAACAGTCTCAGAAACCTTGGTTGTCCTGCACTAAAGATCCAAAACAATCTCAGATGCCGTTGAACACTATAGAACTTAATGACCTGGCTACAATTGATATAGGCCTGGTTGAACCTGTTCCATCTGGAGTGTCTTCATATCCAAAGTCCATTAATGTAAAGCCTCGTCCACCTGCACCTCATACTGCAACTTGCCCTGAAGAATTATCGGCAGCGTTGGTTCTATCTCACAGTTACAACACACCTCGTCCGGAAGAACCCCAATCTCCCGTATTAACAAGCCAAGATCTAGACATCCTACCTGATTTTGATTTGAGCCCCTTTTTGAGGGACCTGCAGTCGGATCCTTTCTTTGAATCCTTTGAGCAGCAAACTCAGGAAATGTCTGTAACTAATACGCTACAAAATCAAGGTAATCAAGTAATTATGTCTCAACAACAACGTAATGTTGTTAGCCTGCGATCACCTTGACAGCGACCACCAATGCCCAGGGCACCAATGTCATTTTCTGGATGCACAATTCACAACTTGGTTGTGAATGTTTATCACAAGCATAATAAATAGCAAGTTCATCAAAGCTAGAACTGAACATATGTTTGAATTTTGTGAAGGGTCAGAGAGCACAAGTGGTGAGTATTAAATGACTTGTTTTAGAAGTTTGGTTTACCAATGAGATTACAGATTTCATGTACACTCTAAAGGATAAATTTGTTGCCCTCTGCTTGTTTTTACGAAACACGGGCATATCTACGATTTGGTGCTATATTCCATGAGGCCGTAATTGCCCTATTTCGTAAATAAGCAGGGGTAACTAATGGTATGACTGAGTGCAACATATACCTATATTGCGAAGACTACAATAAAATTGTCTAGTATTCATGTCTACTAAGTGGCAAATTCACTCTTTTAAGTTTGAAATTTTACTTGTATGACTGAAAAAGAGTGATTTTCGCTCTTGGTAGATTGAATTGTCAATCTTTTCGATTGACCCAAAGAGTCACTCTAAGCACGATTGACTTTTTCAATCTTCAGAATTTGAGAGTAAGAACAAATAAGGGGTAACAAATTTACCACTTAGTAGACATGAATACTAGAAAATTTTATTGTAGTCTTCGCAATATAGGTATATGTTGCACTCAGTCATACCATTAGTTACCCCTGCTTATTTACGAAATACGGGCAATTGAATTATATAGGTGTGTGTAAATTTACATTGACTTATCTAATTCAATCGAGAGGGATTGTGCTGAGGGAACAATCGGTGAAAAGATTGAAAATTTCACTCCAAAAAGATTGAAATGTCACCCTTTGCAGACAGCAAATTCACTCTTTTAAGTTTGAAATTTTACTTGTATGACTGAAAAAGAGTGATTTTCGCTCTTAGATTGAATTGTCAATCTTTTCGATTGACCCGAAGAGTCACTCCAAGCATGATTGACTTTTTCAATCTTAAGAATTTAGAGAGTAAGCTTCAGTCTTAATTATGTGATACAACACCCAACCATAGTCTGGGTAAACAAATCATTATTGTAATTATAACAGACTTTATATCATGATTACAGTGATTTGAGCCGTGCAATAAATATTTTCCATTGCACGGCATGAAATAAACCTGTGTGATATCATGTCATAAAACAAATATTGAATGCCTATGCTCGTGCAATAGTACAAATATATCATTCGGTCAAATTTGGACTGATCCATTTCACTCGGCTACGCCTCGTGAAATAGAAAAGTCCAAATTTGACCTTGTGACATATATTGTACTATTACCTGAAACGAATATTAAATGATGTACTTTTTCCAAAATAAACAAATAGACTGAATAAATCAATGGATTTCCTCTCTTTATTGGCATAATTATACCTTCAGGGTTTATATGTATATACCATCAGTGTTACACCAGAAGCTAAGGTTAACCTTGGAGCTAACGATTAAGGTTAACCCAGTAGGTCCAAATAAAGAGAATAATATTACCCCAATCTATGGTATGTATGCATGATAAAGATTGTAGTTTTGATTTAACATGTTCATAGTCCATTCTAAAACATTTATTGTCAAATCTAAAAACATCATTTTTTTTTCACTTTAACCTCTGTATCTAAATTTTCCAACCAATACTGTGTGAACAAGCCTAAAGATAACCATGACTAAACTAGCACTCTCCCATGATGTAACTTACTATTTTTAATCATAAATGGGGAAGTGGTGCATATTTTTTGTCAAATGCAAAAATGAAACTTTTTTGCGTGGTCTTTTATTCTCTTAATCGTTTGGTGGGTTTATTTACCTGTGTTCAGTGCATTGCAAGTTCATCAATTCAATATGAACCCCTGGATGTCTATTCATGCATGTTTTAAGGGCAATGTCAACTAATAAAATGGGCTTACACAACCACAAATATATCATATACTGAGTGGGGAAATCCCCATTCAATCATGTGTAGAAAAGGGGAAGAAAGAAAAGAAAAATGTTACAAACAATTAAAAAAGAAAAAAGAAAAAAAAGTGTCCTATTAAAAATAGCAGTGCTTTGTCACTGAAGGAGCTACACTGCATAAAGAAAACTGAAATAAATGAATAGAATGTACAAATTTTGTTTAAATCAAATTAATTAATTGATAGAAGGCTCATTCTCCAATAAAGTGTGCAACTTTGCCGTTTTGGTGTCGCTAATGTTTGTATTACTTGTTTAACATTGTTAAGCCTATTACAAATAATTTGAGTAGTTTAGTTAATACATTAAGAGTCACATTAGTAACATGTGTGAAGCTAAACATATTAGCATGCCAGGAAAGTAGATAACGATAAATCTGAAAATGCAAAATCTTTAATTTCCCCATGTCGCCAGCCATAATTGTGGATGAAGAAAAGCCTCAAAATTCCCGCCTATTTAGTGATGATCAAAGTATAGCAGAGATCTATTAAATAAGAAACACGTAGGTTTGCGGCACGTCATGGGTTCACTGAGATCACATCACACATGTGGGGCACAATTATTTCAGTAAAACAAATTTGCAGACAACCAAAAGAACTCAGACAATCCTTTTTATAATAAACCTCTTTTTTCAGTTGCAACATGAATGACTTTTTTTATTTTGGTACAGGAAAAACCATTTGCATGTACCTTTTTGTGTCTACCAGGGAGACATTTTCAGGCTATTGCCCATCATTGCAAACAGTTCTAGATACGCCACTGACATGCATGTAAATAAGTTGGATACCCTGGTTACATAACCTTGCGGCGAGGTTACAATGTGTTTACGGCGTTATACAGGTAGATTTCAGCGGACATCGATCTGACACCGGCCGGTGTGTGAGCTGTAGAGACGCCGAAAGCATGCCGTAAGAATTTAATTCTGAGTTAAAACCTTGCAGCTTGTATACTATGTCTTCAATTATGGTCTAATAACCATCAGAGACCGACCAGGCATCGCAAGAGCTTGCAAGTATTCACTGGTGTCATACCGATGTCATAACGGTGTTGCGGCATTGCGGCTTCCTTCGGTTTACCAGACACCGGTCGTGACCGGTGGTTATGTGACCAGGGTGCCACTACAGTGTAACAACTCTTTGCTCACCGTCAACCAACCCTTGCTTGGATAAGTTGTCTGTGGGACAGTTATCTATACACAAGATTGTAATAGCGCCATCTATATATAACAGATGCAAGTCTGATTTGCACAATACATCACATGTTCAAAACTTTTCTTCGTAAATGATCGGAATGTAGTACAACCTCTTGTATATGATGGACAGAAACAGTTTTCTCACCTGTCTTAAAGTCACAAAATCCTAGGCAATAAAATCATTTTATAAAAATAGAAAAATATGTCCATGACCATCTGACGTCATGTTATCACATCTTTTTCCTTATTACGAGACCTAGAGTTCAAGTTTTGGGCATGCAGTTTTTCTGCATCTTCAATCGTTTGTGGCTGAATCTTATCCAATGTTTCTGGTAGTAATAGCACCAGTAGTCCAATAAAAGCAGAAAAGCCTCCAAATATTATCATGGGAGCTTGTGTGAAATAGTTGCCCTGAAAAACAAATACAAAAAAACAAATTGCCAGTTGCGCAGGGGTACTTGTATGCTACACATGGACATATAATAGCGCTCAAAGGGGTTTCTTATTCACAGCGAATCCCTAGACATGGGTCAAATTTTTATCCAAAAAAAAAATCCCAAGATAGAGTTGTAATTTTCAAAAAACAAGGTACAATCATTTATTTTGGACTATATAAAATCTTCAGAAATGAGTCCAAAATTGCAAAAGTTTTGACCAAAACTGTCATATAAGCCATTTTTAGAAAACCTATTTTCTGCATTTATTTTAGGCTTAAATATTGATTTTTTTGTCTCAAGTTTTTTTGGTATTTTCACAATCCAATTCGGTATCAGGGGTGTGAGAGTTCAGCTTTTTAGCTGATTTCAGCTTATTTTATGGCTTCAAAAGAGTAATAATTTCAGCTTTTTCTTTCATTTTCAGCCTGTTTTTGGCATTTTGACACCATTTTCAGCTTTTTTCAGCTCTTTTAATAACTTGGCACTCACACCCCTGGGTATGCAGTGTTTTATTTTATTTTATATTTTTTTAACTAAGGAAAGTTGAAATTCGTCTTGTGATGTTTAATAATTTCAACAAATTTTCTTCTTACAAATATATC
>JXSR01S067091.1:34419-44520 GCA_000969725.1 Ophiothrix spiculata | reverse complement strand
TACAGCAAGAATTACTGATTGAAATGGTTGAAATATATATTTTGTTTCTTTTAAAAAATTGAATATTTACAGAGTTACGAATATCTGAATCAATTTTATTCCACGAATTCATTATATAATCAAAGTTTGATAAAAGTTAATTGTCTTAACAATATACAAAGACACTTTAATATGTAAAATAATAGTATTAGAAACACGAACATGATTAAATACATATTATAAAACTGAATCAGAAATTGTCAATTCATTAAAAATCGTGAAAAGAATAAATCGTCTTGAAAAAGTCTTATTATATACAGCAAGAATTACTGATTGAAATTGTTAAAATATAAATTTTTATAGTTTCTTTAAAAATTTGGATATTTACAGATTTACGAATATCTGATTCAATTTTATTCCACAATTTCACACCACTGTACATAAAGGATGCTTTAAAACATTCCAGATCATGGCCATTTGATACGGGTGGTAAAGCTAACTGGCCAGCAGTTGCTTGTCTAGTATTGACATTATGAGTTGCTGAAAGATAATTAAAACTTTTGGCAAGATAAAGGCGGTGATAGGCCGTTAAGAGACTTATACATCATCAAAGATTTAAAGTAATTATTGCACATGTTTAATCGTTCCCAGCCGAGTGTATTAAACATGAAATCAGACGAGGTGTAATAATTAGCATCTTAGTAATAATTATTAATAATAGTAATAATTATCTTAATGGAAAGTAAAACATTTTAAGTCTACAAGATATGTGAAAGGTGGGGAAATGATAACAAAACTTATTGAATTAAAACTGAAACTTTAGTTACACTATGATAAAAGAATGTCTCTAAGATGACAAAAACGGGAATGATATCCTTTTGTCACGCATAGTGGCATAGCCAGCTTTCTTGATCAGGGAGGGGGATGGAAACACATTTTCTTTTCCATATTTTACTTATCTTAACTGACATATGAGACTCAAAAAAGTAACACAGCTTTTTAAAACTGACAAGCAAAAAAAAGTTCTTACAAAAGCACAGATGGCTGTTTTTAAATTCTATGTATCAATTTTCCTCTCTTTCTCTTTATTTTTACTGTCTCTTTTCTATTCACTTTTTTCTCCTCTTTCTTTCCTCCTCTTTTCTCTTCCATTTTCCCCCTGTCTCCAAAAATGTCACTGTTAATTTTTGTCAGTGGGTGCAGCCCACCCTCCCCCGGTTATGCTACTGTATACAAGCATGATGTAATGAAAAATGTGAATCAAAGCAAAAGTACATCAATGTCAAGAAACAACCATGACAAATTCTAGTTTCTTATGGAACAATGCAATTCAGAGAAATTTGATTTATCCATCCTATACTTTATTTTCTTTATCAAATGAACTGACTCATACTGAAGTGCATCTGCTGACATTAAAAATGATTTTCGCACTAACTGGCATTAACTTTTGAAATATATTTTTAACTGATTCTCCAATTGGTATAATATCTGTGGCCAGAATAATTTGACAAACATTTTTGAACAGTATGAAATTTGAAGTGCTGTGTAGACATGGGTTCCTACATTATAGTATTGTGGTCCTTCTGGATTTATTTCTGCAGTTTTGACAAACCCTTGGCGAGAGCTGGATATATAGATAAAGTTGAACAGCACACACATTCAAATGGTTCCATTACTCTGTTTTGCAAAACTGTTTTCACTCACGGTACTACCAGTATTCGTTTTGGTTGGAAATTTAAAGAAAACAAATTGAGTGACAGTACTAGAGAATTTACAGCAGATTCATCAAGATACAATGCTATATTTGCAAAACAAAATGGATGTGCACTGACTATTAAAAATCCTGTTGAAACTGATATAGGCATATATACATGCTTCATTGAATATGAGCTGTATGGTGGACATCATAGTAAATCCAAAAATATCAATGTGATAATTCATACCTATCTACCAGCCCTTAAATACCCAGCATGCACAATCAGTCCATCTGAGAATTTGACCACTGGTGATGAAACCACCTTCATATGTGAAGTTGGACCAACAACTGCACAAATCACTTTAATTTCAACCCTGCAACCCAAATCTGGTTATGTTATGCTTCTTGGAGACGGCAGAGTTATGAGTCAATTTTCTATTTCTAAAACAATAAATATTGATGAGACTCACAACAACTCACTGTTTGTTTGCTACATGACAAGTACAATGTTTCCTTCTGTGATTCGTCATTGCAAAGCTGGACCATTAACAATCCTCGAAAACGGCAAACAAAGCACAACTCAAGCTACAAACCACGACAAAGAACTATCAAAAACATCTCCGTCTGAAGCAGATTCTGCAAATGTGACTCAAACAGAGCAGGTATCCAACTCTTCAACTGACTTCACAACTGATCTATCTACAATAAGAGGGGTAATTCAATCAACCCAAAATTGGAAATACCAAAAAGACCTTATAGTGGAACACTCTGGAGGAATACTTACAACTTCTTTTTATGAATTCACAACCAACCAAACAAGGAATGAAGAAATATACAGTATAGTTGGAAAATCTGTCAATTACAACATTGTTGTGTGTGCCTTAGGAGCAATTCTCCTATCACTTTTTATTATCATATATGTTATTTTGAGGAAAGAAAGTAAATCTGTCTTTCGGGACAATGAACACACTTCTGCAAAACATAAGTTGGCCAACATAAAGTCTGGATCTTTAGAATCTGCACTGGATGAAAACAATGATGAATCTCAAAATGCGCAATCTATTGAGTGCCCAGAAGAGAGGAAAAGTCAAACACCACTTTATGAAATGGTTAATGAAACAGATTGTAATGACGAAATCTTATTTCACCCACAAGCAACAGATAACATTAAAACTGATATCGGTGAATACGAGGAGATCCCATTACATGACATTAATGATGATACACTAAGTAACCAATGCATCCAATTGGAACACATCAGAGATGACTATTATAGGCCTGCTCCTGATTTGAAGCCTACGGGTCAAGATCAACAATACTATATCATCAGTGAAGATGGACACGATGATGAATCATCAGTGCATTTTCTGGAGCCAGAAATGCCTATTTTCAATTCAACAGCAAGTCAGCCATTCTATGCAGTCCTCCATTCACATGATTCTTTGCACGAGGATGAGTCCCAAATTACACAAATAGATTGTAAAGATGTTGATTTGTCATTCTGTACATCTACAGGATCTGATGAAGATGATAGTGATGATGACAATAAAGATGAAGTAAATGATGCCATTGATCTATCAGCCAAACAAGAATTATCTGAGGAGTCAAACACAGACAGTTTAGGAACTTGTTTCCAAAATATTGATGCTCAACGCACAGGTCAACCATTCTATGCAACTCTCCATGCACACGATTCTTCCGATGAAGATATGTCCCTACCTACAGAGCATAACAATGTTGATTCAAAAAATAATGAGACACAATATGCAGGTCAACCTTTCTATGCAACTCTCCATGCACACGATTCTTCCGATGAAGATATGTCCCTACCGACAGAGCATGATTCAAAAAATAACGACAAACAATATGCAGGTCAACCTTTCTATGCAACTCTCCATGCACACGATTCTTCTGATGAAGATGAATTCCAAACTATACCATCACAACCTGCAATGCATGAAGATGTTGAACTATTTGCTCATCTATACTCAAGATCTGCTGGTGATAATGACGTTGATGAATACAACAGTGACAATGGCAAAGCTGATCGTGAAAAAATTGACATGAATTATGCTGGACATAGTAATAAAAATGTCACTTACAAACCATCGAATGTCAAAGAATATTCCTCACATCCACAAATGATACTGGTTGATAATATCATCTATGTATCCTCAGGACCATAAAACATATGTAAAGGAACAAAGGTGCTTTTTTTGGTTTACAATTTTTGAAGGCAAAGTAATTTTGAGCAAACTACTATTTTTAACAGTTGCTTGGATCTTCAACATCATTTTAAAACATTGATTAAGTATTGAAAACCTTAAATTGTCCATATTCAATTTATATTTTGGCTCTTATTTTACATTTGTACAGCATCATGGCTCAGAAAATTAAAAACAAAAGTATTTCAACCGACCTTTCCTCTATGGCCGAACAAACATATATTTGTTGGCCCAATGGAGACATTTTACATTTTTTGACAGAACCGGAAACAGTGACAATGTTGGAAGTGCATCTTGGGAGTGTCTTAAGTGTATATTAACACTTAAAAATATAAACAACAGTTTCAATTCTATTCTATGTTCCGATTTCTATGTTACTCTTTATACAATATTTCAATATTTTCTATGGTGGATAGCACTGGATAATCAAATTTTTGATCAACCTAGTAAAGGATATGCAAACTTTGTAAAAGGTGTGACTGAACTTAAGGTTTAAATGATAGGATGAACTTTCTCAGTGTTCATTCAGCATGGTTTTTTTTCATAGCTTCATTTGGGTTCAAGAATAATAAAAACAAAATAGCATTTACGTCCAAGGAATTCACATATTTTAAAAATTCCCACCATATTTGCTTGGAACCAATGACTCAAAGCATCCTTCGTAACGAGGGATTTACATAATTTTTGAAACATTTTGAGATAAATTGCAATAATATAAAGATAATCATATACCACATCTTTAATACTGCTTAAACTAAGTGATATAATATCCCTTCTGTTTTCTTTAATTTTGTAAAATATTCTCAAGCTATGTGACTTTTCCTCTTATGAATTTAATGTACAATTATGCAGAATAAGTTGCCATTTGCAACTTTGTACAACAATCAAGTTGTAGTACTAGAATACTAGAAAGTTGGAGATGCTGCAGGAATTCAAAGGTCATATGACACTCAGGTTAAAGTATAATATATAGAGTTTTGCCTTATCAATTTTCTCAACGATTATCTTTTTTCTTAAAGGCGCATTGGACAAGTTCAAAATCAACTTCAAAATTCTTGCATCATTCGAATTGTTAGCAGTGATTAAAGCAGTGCAAGTTTCATTATCCAATTAAACCCCTGTTGAAGATTTGTAAAGGCGCATATCACAAGATAGGGGGTGCTTTTGAGTTGTGATTTTGAAGTTCCATGCTCATTTAACTTATCATTGGGGCACTGGAAGTTACTATACCCAAACAGCAAACTGGATCTCCATTCAGGGTTGTAACACCCTATTGGCCCTTTTATTCTTGCTATATCCGTCAAAAATCCTGTCTCTGATATATAAATTATACCTAACATCTACCATTTTGAGCATGTGCCACTATCAATACTCATCTAAGAAAGCCCAAACTGTGCCGATTTTGACCTTGCTTGTTGGTACAAGACCAGTTGTCCATATTATAAGTCCAGTCCTTTTTTATCACAGGAAGCCTACTGTGATAGAAATGATTTGATATGATAACTCAGTTTGACCAAAATGGTAGAGTTGGGTCCTTCTCTGAGTATTCATTTGTGAGAAGTAATACAATTCAGAACTTTGTCCTGCTCTTCAATTGTTCTGTTCTTTGAGAAAAATTTGGAAGCAACTTAACCTCTTAAGGCATACTTAGTGGTTGATTACATCAACCATATACAAAATACTCAAGCACAAATCTCATTATATGTACCTTTTTAATAATTTATAAGCTTATTGTGTAACAGTATAGAATATTTTTTGGTTATAAGTTTTACAAATAAATGTACATAAGTGTATTTTATATATTTTTCATGCACAGACAAAAGCAGTAATAACACACCCTATTTTAAAATACATTGAATGTAATATCATGTAATACCAGTTTAGTTCTTTAAATACATGTGTACCAGCATCCACATGTTGCTAATTGTTTATAAGCACGCGTCAGATATGCTACAATGAACTACATGTAGGAGTCAACAACTTCACTCTTTTGACTCACATCAAAAAGGGGTACTTTGTGACAGAACACTTTTTGAGAAACTGATGAAATTAGGCAGAGAAAAATAAAGAAAATAGTAAGAATTTCCAGCCGATTTTATGTTGTAAAATTTGATCACCTTGATCAATTTCAATAAGTAAGGTGTCATTTTAAAGCTTAGTAACAGATGCAATGATAAAACCAAAATTGATATCATATTCAAAGTCCCCCCTTTCGGGGTGAGCCATCACATATATGTGTACAAAATTATAGACTGTCAAAAATGATGCAAGTCATCCGGATATTAGTCTTTCAAGATATGGCTGAATAAAGGTTTTGTGTGGAAATACTTTGTGCTGTGAGTCTATTTTGTGTGGCCTTAAATGTATTAATAGAAATCATAGAAGGCATTTGTTTAGAAGTCACTCTCACTGACTCCTCACTGACCTAATTCTGTGATAGAAAATGAAGATGTTTAGTATATTATTTCCAAAAAGGGAAGAAAAACATTGCACGACATTGAAACCTAAACCACCTCCGCAGATTTAGAGGAAACAATACAGTTAAGAAGTTACAATCAAAAGAGAAAGTGATCATTTTAGTTCTTGAATCACACTTTATTGAGGGGTTGTGTTAAAAATAAAACAGACAAGTTCCTAAAAAAAGATAAGTTTCAATATTAGGTTATATTACATATCTTGCTTGGGCAAACAAAACACAAAAGCTATTTTTCTTTAAGAATATTTTTTAAGTGAATAGCTATACATTTTGAAATAAATTTGCTTTAATAAAGTAGAATGTTAAAGTATTCTCACTTAAAGATCTTTTCTGAGAATTCATCAACATACTGGAGCATTAACAAGATTATCTTTATCACAAAGTTTCTAAAGGAAGGCCTGACTGTGATACAAAATGGGTCATATCTTGATGACATTGTGGTCATTGTTGATCTGTATTTGGGCAATACATAAAGATGCTTTGGGACAAACAGGATATATCGATGGAATTACACAAAACATCAACCCAGATAACTCAATTACTCTTGACTGCAAAACTAGTTTTTCAGAAAAAGTTTACGGAATCCATTTTGTTTGGAAATACAATGGAAACATTATAAGTGACAGTGCATCAAGGTATAGTACTACATTCTCTGATAAAACTGGAAGTACACTAACAGTTAAAAATCCTCTTAAAACAGATAGAGGTGTATACACATGTTATGTAAGATACATAGAGTCTAGAATAGTTCACATTGAAACCGGAAGTATAAATGCGTATGTAAGGACCTATCTTCCAGCTCTGAGATATCCGATATGCAAGATAAACCCATCTAAGACTTTGAACTCTGGTGATCAAGCTACTTTTACATGTGAAATTGGGCCAACAGCTGCACAAATCACTTTGAACTTAATTCTTCATTTAATTAACGGATCTGTGATACGTCTTCATAATCATGATGTAACAAATGAGTTGAGTGTGTTTAAAACAGTGAAAGTGGAACAAATTCACAGCAATGCTATTTTTGTTTGCCTCATGACGAGTACGACATTCCCTACTGTACTGAGGAAGTGTTCTACTGGTCCATTAGCAATTCAAACAAATAACATCCAAGAGTCAACTACAGTGTTAGCAAAGACTACAAACCAGCACAACCTACAAGACATCAACTTCTCTACAACTACTGAAGCAATTTCCACAAACGCAACCCAAACAGAGCAAGAGACTAACTCCTTAACAGACTTCACTTCAGAATTAAAAGACACTGGGCTAACTACCACAAATGGTTTGCAAACACTTACAAGGCTCACAACAGGAGGATTTCAAACAACTTCAGATGACAAATTAACACCGAGAACAATCTCCTTTTCTGCAGTCATTGGATGTGTTGTAGTATGCTCAGCTGCAGTCCTTTTGTCTCTCATAGTCTCTGTAATGTTTTGTGTTGCGTTAAAGAAGAACTAGATCCTTTATAAACATTGACTTTTGGTGTATATAGAAAATCAGTTATGTAAATTTATGCATTTGTTTATTATAACTGGTCCAATTATACAGAATATGGTATGTTTAATTTTTTTATAAACTATATGCAGCGTAACTTTTACCCTAGACTGACATAAATACAGTTTGCTGTGTACTCATTTGATTCATTTTTTAAATTTCAAATATGTTTCTAACCTTGTCTGAAACCAGGATCTGAAGGAAGAAATTTGCAACATGCATGCTGCATGCATGCAACCTGCATAACATGCATTTTTACGTGCATGTTGCAGGCAACTTGCATGATAGTCACAAGAAACATTCATAAACCTATTTTGAACGAGACTGGCATGCAATATAAATTTGCTTGGTTTGCATGTATGTGACATGCATCGCTGGCTGTGATGTGTACGACATTTGCATGCATGCATTTTTCATGTCACTTGCAGGTATTTGGGACAAAACCTGCATGTGACATACTCAGCTGTATGCATATATTTGGAACAAAAGTTGCATGCGACATGGTCAATTTTTGCATGAAACATGCTGGCTTGCATGCATGTGACTTACACCTAGATCAGCCTGACCTAGATGGACTAGATATGGGTAACAGCAAATATTATATATAGGTTATGTACAACATGCATGTTGAACAACTTGCAAGTGCATGCATAAACATGCACAATTCATGCAGGCATCTGAATGACATGCAGGTAAGACATGTATGTGGGCTGAATGACATGCATGTGCATGCAAATACATGCACAATATATGAAGCACCATAACTTATAAATAAATATATGGGCCACAGGGACAAAAGGTTAAGGTCAGATTCCTTTTATCTGTTTGCAGTGCTGTTGAGGTGCGTTCTGCACTGTAAGGCTACTGGCAGTGGTATTATTCAAAGCACACCACACGATTGAATGGAGCTGAATGGTATCTATGTTGAAGCTTTAAATTTTACAACTACCAGTACCCTTACAGTGCAAAATGCACTGCAACTGCACCACAAACGGATAAAAGGAATCTTACCTTTACAGTTGTCAGCTCGTTTTTGTTGCTCATTGTAGCATGTCTGATGTATACAACTAGTATACATCAGATATGATACAATGAGCGTTATGTACGAGACTACAACTGTATCATGCAGCAGGCCACATATATAGCTTCATCAACATGCATGTTGGTTAATGCCATCTTCTAAAGTCTCTGCCAAAATTTCTCGGACAAAATCGATCACATGACCATAAATTGCAGAGTACCGTTCGCATTGATGAACATGAGGTCCTGTACTCTGGTTGTTTATTTACATTGTCCAGAGAATTAATGATAAATTTTGATATTAAGTGTTTTACAAGTTGCTTTAAGCCATTTTAAATCAAAATATGGTCAATTTTCATGAAAGTAGTGCATTTTGAGTTAGAAAAAGTAAATAAAAAAAAATTGTCTTGAAATTTCAGTTTTTTGTGTCTAAATCATTTGTATAGCCAATGCCTATAACGGGAAAAATAATTTTGTCAACAACACTTCCACCGTTTTTTCACAGCATGGTCTTAAACATTTTGTTTGGCAAAAGAATAGGGTTTATTACTTTATCCAAAATTTAAATTGCCGAAAACTGCGCAGGGTTATTATCATCAGAGATGATATTTGGATTAAATATTATTTGGTATAATACAAAGTTTGAATATTAGATTGTTCTCAAGAAATATGCTTTATTAGATATGTTTATTACGTTATCCAATATAATTGAATTTGGTCAAAAAATTATATGTAACAATAATGAAGAAATTGTTTTTCTTTTTTTACAAAGATATTACTTATGTTTACACGTATGTAACATTATATTACATACATATACTTTAATTAACGTATGAAGCCCATCCAACGTAATAAAGGCTAACGTAATAAACAATAGCGTAATAAACATTTTTGTTCATTTTTCACACCTCTTGTTAACAAACATACATCTGTGTTAAAGTTTGTATTATTTTTTTGATCAAAGCCCTGGTATCTATACCTCATATAATTAATATTGATGCAGCTAGCTAGTTACTGAGAAATATGGATAACGTAATAAACATCCTTAAATAGGTCGCAATTTTCATAAAGTTCAACATCTTCTAGACTTCACAATGGTTTTCCATAGGCTGAAGACAACATTATTTCCTATTGTCACATATTGTTTACTTCAAAAAAAGTTGCATAGCTATTATCTTGATGAAAGTTTTACCTAGTATACTTTC
>JXSR01S067091.1:5546-17753 GCA_000969725.1 Ophiothrix spiculata | reverse complement strand
AATTGTACATATTTAATCCATTATAATGGTTGATATACAGCTTTAAAGAAGCTGCGTTTACAAACATAGTACTCATTTCTCAAAAGTAGGTCTTTTCAATATTCATTGACTTGAGCAACAATTATCTCTGAACTCCAAAACTTGATTTTTTTTAAATAAAAAGATGAAAAAATTATTTTTCATAAAATACCAAACACCAAATAGTTTGACATGATTTTTAAACTGGGCAACAACACAACATAAACGACAGTCAGCGAAAAAGTCACTGACCATCCAGAATTTGAACGTGGGACTTTGGCGTAACTAGCACTAGGCTGAGCACCACACTCTACCAACTGAGCCAATGAGTCAAATGGGGAGGAGCGGTTGATTTTATATCTATAGGCCTTCAGTTCTAACCCTGTTCCTCTAATATCCTCTCATCCAAGATGCTTTGAAAGAGGATATGGAAACCAATTCCAAACCCACAATTTATTTTTGAATAGGTTTAAACATGCAGTGATATTTTGACATAGATGTTAAATCAAAATGGTTTTTGACTGACATTTGTACCATTTTGATATGACCATTAACAAATTATTAAATCCTGTCCTGTTTATTTCCCCATAGTGTGTGCACCTGTATCTATGACTTTTCACCTGATTCCAATCTTTGTCCACTGCCATCATCAGCATCAAAGCCAGGACAAAAAACAGGTATGGATTAAAAAATAATATGGTCCTTAAGATCTTTTATGTAAAATACCCATAACCCTCCCCTCTAATACACCCAGAGGAGCACAAAAACCATGCATGAACAGAAAAACATATATGATAGTTCTTTGGAATCAAGATTGATTGGCCAAAAAGAAAGACCATTTTTAACTTACAAAAAATGAGATTAAAAACTAAACCAGCGGTGTGACTGACCACCCAGAACTGGTGGTTCTGAACTGTCAACTGGCCAGAAATGGCTATGGTAGTCATCCCCCGATCAAGTGTTGAAGTGGTCTCTTAATAAATGCTGAACCCATTTGATGCATATTGGTTAAAAAATTGGTATTTTTCCTCAAAAACGCAAATTACATTGTGAATCTAGTTTTAAAACGTTTGCAAATTATGTGTGTTGAAATGTTGATATCTGATATTCTACCACATGATTCATTTCATGTTATATGAATTTAACTCTTTCACTCCGGGATAACGTTTTCACCATTCATCCTAGTTCACCGGAAAGCTGCTCTGCATGGCTTGCAAAGATCTAACTTTACGATATGATTTTTCTTATGGGAGACTTCAGCCTCCAAAGCCACCCATGGACACTCCAATGTATTACGTTTTACATTTGTGACCCATCATATTAAATGAAAGGTACCTTAAGGGTCCTCAAATCAAATCTATATTTTGATCTTATTTAAAAGCTGAGATTTTAAGCTTTAAAATGAAACCTTGCTTTTAATTATAGGATGTTTTGTTGCAACGTTAAATCCAAATTTGTGAAAGGTATATATATTTCTTATTGTTACTTCAAATAAATTTCGGACACGAACTGACAATTTGAACGCAGCCACCGTGTTCAAACAATTTGACAATTGCAGGACATCGCGGGAAGTACGCAACACCGTTTCCAATCAGTAAATCACTTCAATGCGACATTGCGCGCGTCTGAAAAGCGTTGTTTTTTGGCGTAAATTGCACATGCAGTTATGTTACGCAAGGCTTTAAATTTTCATGTCCGAGAATTATTTGAAGTAACAATAGAAAATTGAGTTTAAAGTTTTTGTACAGAAGTAAAACTGGATGGAGAGAGGATTTTTATCTTGGTTTTTAACACATTGTTCTGTGGATGCCAAGAACTTGATTCATATGAGAGAACACACTTCAAAAGGCAACGTTTCTAGAATTTGAAAGTTTTAAAATCAATTATATAATTATTATTTACCAAAAAACAATGGACACCATTATTGGAAAAACGTACACCCCTATTCAAACATAAAACATTCCAATTAAAGTAAAGCATTGCGCATCAGATGTGTGCGTACATATACACCGTGCCGCAATTTTTAATGAAAATGCGTTCTCATATATTGCCTCATTATGGATGGCTGTTTTAAGTAAAATCACACTCATTGACTAAGAAATTATTATTGGGTGAGACAGCTTATCATGCATTTGTTTACAGAACATTGACTTTTTTTTTAGCTTATTTGGTTTGTTTTGGGAAGATATTAATGTCCTCCAAATGTTTTGGCTTAAATATGCTTACTTTTTCGGTTGTGGCTATTTGTTGAATTAAATTTGGGATCTCGAATTTAATTACACATGTATTAGTCTAGGAAAACATGCATATGCTTTTTATCCATTTTTCAGTACCAAAAGCATTTTTTTAAAAAAGCATTTAAAAACACTTTTAGATAGTCACATTCCTTCATTTTATGCTGCTTTATTATAAAACATTTTTGACCAAAATCGTAAAGTATTGCTTTGACATTAAAATCCAGTCTCAATATTCCATTTTCAGTCAACTTTGGAAGCAGCACAATATTATTTGGTATACAAACTTACTGCGATCAATCAGGCAACCAAACAAAAGTTCTCCCAAACTGTGACACCAACTCTACAATTCCATCAGACAACTGCCTTGACTTTGACCAATGCTGTGTATTCAGACACCAAAATGGAACCATTACATCAATGGTCTGCAGCGAGGGACCATCATGGACTCCATGTGAGAGATTCTCTTGCTTCCAATCAACGGCATCCAAATGCAGATGTTTAGATACAGATTCAGATGATCTGGCCAATGACTTCCAGTTTACCACTGAAACACAATCAACGGACCAAAATAGCTGGAATCTTACAACACAGGAACCAATGGAGAATCAGACGGCAACAGACCGACTGACAACAAGAGACTCGGGCACAAATGACCCATATTATAACAGCAGGATGAATATTGGGTAAGTGAAATACATGTCTTCAACACACCATAACTGCCATTTTTGAGAACCTTGTAATACTTAAGGATAACCGTATGTAAATGGAACATTGGGGTTTACATTCCAAGTTTCAAAATTTTCATTTTTTCTCAGTAAAAGCTGAACTTATTTATTTTTCAAAATCAGGACCTGTAACTCAAGTAATGTTCAATATTATATCAACAATTTACCCCAAAATATCATAACAGTAACTTTTCTAAAGGTTTGGTCAATATATATCTTTTGGGTTTTCACCTGGATTCGAACCCAGGACCTCCCGCTTCCCAGTCAAATTATCACTATGTCAAGCCACTGAGCAGGCGCTGCCATGGTAGCGAAATTGTGATTATAGCTAACTCAGGTCTATGACGTATTTGGACTTAGCGAATTTCTTAACTTTGTGGAATGGGATATTGTGAGATTTAGTGGGGTTAGGGTTAAGTGTATATGAGAATAAATATAGTGCTATATTGAAATAAAGTTGAAATTACCCTATAATAGGCCTAAGGTCAGTGACTGATGTTGGTTATAATGTTCATCCACAGGTTTGGATTTGGAGCTGGTCTTGGTGCCTCTGTGTTGGTTATTGCAATCATTGCATTGTTATTGTATTGTAGAATCCAGGGCAGAAATGAAGGGAAGAAACATGCAGAACAACATATATCCATTCATAATAGGTAAGTGAAATTGGCAAGGGGTCCTTAAATTTGGTCTGGGCAGAGATAAAAATACTCTATGCTGGAAACACACTCCGGACCAAGTAAAAAGAGAGCTATCCATGTACTAAATTGACAGACTTTGGGGTCAAATTTATACAAATATTTTGCATGAAAATTTACTCTATTCCGAACCAAATGTTCAGAGTATTTGTGACAACAAATGCCCAATCATGTGCCATTGGGTATAAATTTTGAAAAAAATAATGAAAAATAGACTCATAAAACTACCCAATTTTGCAAAGATACCGACTGAGATACCAGATGGCCTGATTTTGCTACTCACATTGGCCACAAGTCAATATAACCAATTTTGTACAATGTTGGCCTCCCCTCCTCACTCTCAGATTCCACTAGCAGTAAACGTGGAGCTCCAAAAGAGTTCCGATCTCCTTTTTTAACTTCCTTACATTCCTCTGGCAACTCGTACCATTTAACCATGGCAATTTCTTATCAACTGACAGGAAACATAGATTTAGGCTTAATATGAAATGGAAAAAATTGAAGGAACAACATGTGATTCTGCAATGGGCTTGAACTTGTGCATCTCTTGCAGCATACAGGGAAATAACAAGCAGGTCCGGAATTCTGTGTAATGGTTCAATGAGACATACTTTGACTTCAATTGTGTCTTCTTTTGAATTAGTTTAGACAGTTATGATAAATATTTGTTCTTGTTTATTGAACAGAGTCATGATATCAGATGAATATGCCGAAATAAATGAATTTATTCACACAAGAACAGACAGCTCTAAAGGTAAGATTTTATAGAAATGCAGATCATTATTTCCACTTTCAAGCTATCATCCCAAGCTTAAATTTTGAAGTGGTCTCCAATCCAGGGTAAGGGGATACTCAACTTTCAGTATGTGGCCTTGAATCGAGGGCTTGAGATGGAGGACTACTTAGTAATTCTGAAAATGGGGTCTATAGAGAAATAAATTTACCCTATAATGTGGCACTTGTAATCTAAACTTTGAGGTCAATTTGAAATAGATATGTTTAAGATCCAAATAGCCCATCACCTTTTTGAAGGGAGTGTGGTCAAGTAGTTAGAGCACCCGACTCAAAATACCATACAAAGGTTGTGAATGCGAGCCCTGGTCGATGCACTTCTCCTTGTTTCCTTGGGGAAGAAACTTTACTCTAATTGCTGTGTGGTTCAGAAGTCACGTTATGCCATTGGTCCCTGGTGCAAATGCTCCTCCTTGGGGCCCGGCATACAGTGAACAGTTGGTGAGTTATGTAAATGCTCCTTCTCCTGTCCTTACCTGTCCTGTATTTTATCTTTTATCATAATACAGCAAATGAGGATATTGGATCAATCACAGACACAGAACCTGATACAGACTACACAAACCTGAAAATGAGAAACATTTCCATCAAATCACATCATTATAAGTCACTTAAAAAACCACATGAAGAGGCTGAGTCTAATGAATATGCCGATCCAGAGATGTACACACACTCACCATCTCTAGACAGTATTGATGAAACTGATAGGAATGTCAGCCCTAAGGAAAACTTGAAAGATAGGAATGTCAGCAGATATTGCACATATAAAAGGGATGTCAGTTTTCATAGAAGCGTTAGCATTGAGAAAAAGTGCGGAGACAAGGATGGAAATGCTGTCTGTGAAACACTAAATACAGCAACAGATCAGCTTACTCAAAATGCACCATACCATGTCACTCAAGGTTGCAGGATAAAAGATCACATGATTTCAAATAAATCGTATAATCACGTTGGTACAAATCATGCAACAACAGATGAGAGTCCAGATAAAGCAGCCACAGAAAGAGTTAAGAACCAAGATTCTGCAAGCCAATCGACAACAAGTTTAGAGCCACAACTCTCGCCTGACTTTGAACCATTTGAAAGTAGAGAGTATTTCATTTTGGAACCAACTGAGTTGCCTGTTGAGAATTCAAGTATATAAGAGCAGAGATAGGAGTATTAATATTAATGTTTGAAAGTATGGCAATAGTAAGATGATATCAAGTCAAAATAGTTTATTAATAATATTTATTCAAATCACTAGCAATTTAATAACATTTAAAACAATTTGCATATGTTGCTATAAAACAAAAGATCATAACTTGATCTACATGAATGTTATCAAAACAAATAATAATAAACAAAATGTAAGCAATCTAGGAAAAATGAATGGGTTTAGTGAAACCAACAAAGTAAATTAAACAACAACATTTGAACCCTATATGAAGGGACAAAATTGAATCAACTGTACAATTATATGAAAATTACCTACATTCAGATTTGATTAGAGGATTGACAAAAAAAAAAAAAAACCTTCTGGCGGTTACATGCAGTAATCTAGAATCATTAATCTTACTCAACACAAGTTGGTCAAAAGATTGAACCCAAACACAAATCTATGGAATTTGCATGAATCCTCAAATTTTGAAATTCTTCACAACTAGGCCTACATTCAACATCAAAAGAATTCCTTTAAAATAGTAAGTCATTTTCCTTTGAACCCTTTCCAACCTATCAATGTGATTTCCCTGAAATGGAGCCCAAACACAAATACAATAAACATGATGTGGTAAAACAAGGGACTTGAAAAGATTCAAAAGGGCAGTGGAAGACATGTTTTGGTACACCTAATGATAAAACCAGACAACTTAGAGATCTTATTTGTGACATTGTTGATATGAGTACCAAAAGACAGATCCTTACTGAAAGTCACACCCAGCAGCAAATCCCTAACTTCATCAAGAGATGCATCACCCATTGAATAAGAACTACACAATTTTGGAGAGTCAGGCCTAGTCATGTGCATAACAGAACATTTAGAAAGATTAAGAGGGAGCCTATACGCCGGGGAAGTAGTGACGTCATAATTTTTGTAAATCACCCAACACGTGCATTTTGGACCCAAACAAATGATCATGACCACTAATCATACGTATTAACACAATAAGGCACACGTAAACATACAATTTCGGTTGGAAGACGAAAATAACGGCAGGGGTCCCGTCCTGGCTTGTAATCACAACCTTCAGCATAATAGGCCGGCATGTTTTCCCTTATTTTTGTTTTCCCTTATTTTTGTTTTAGACGAAAGTTATGGTATAAAATCGGAAGCGGACTTTTTTTCCCATAGACTTAACGTGTAGCAAAAATGGTCACACCGTTTGTTTGGGTCCAAAACGCATGTGTTGGGTGATTAACATAAATTATGACGTCACTACTTCCCCGGCGTATTGGCCACAGACCACTTAAACACATTTTCAATATCCTGCTGAAGAATACCATGATCACTATCACAAAAAATAATGATGCCAAAATCAGAAATTTAACAAAAGGGAGATTCATTTCATATTATTTTGTAATTTGTATTATTTCATTAACTGACACTCCAATTTCTATTACCTATTAAACACTTGTGGGCAGGTTTATCAAAATTATGTCCTGGTTTTACTTACAAAATGGGAAAGAGTCCCAGGGGGGCACTCAAAAAAAAACTTTGGTATGTGCTGACCAGGTTTCCCAACTTAAGATCTTACGGAACTGATTTTTGGCCCAACATAATGTCTTTGGAACAAATTTTTCCTCCGAATTGAGGTCTTTTAAATGGCCTTTTCCCATAAAAAATATGACTACTTAAAACTGAAAATTGACAAAAATTAGGTTGAAACTGTGGATACACATTCTTGGGCCACTCTTTTTGAAAATGAGGGTCTTTGGAATAAAGTAATCTTATAATTGGCAACTTGGGGAGCAGAAAAGGAGGCTGGAAAAGGGGTCTTGAGGGCGGCAAATCCCCTTACCTTCTATCATTGTAGGTGTTGACCCCCCCCCCCCCGGAAAAAGTATTTATCAACACACTAACCTTTCTAATTGTATAGAAGAAATCATGCAATAACAATAAGATTGGTCAAGTGCAACACAGAGGGAGGGGGATGTCCCATATTTGTATAAATGTGGGTCACACATTTTCATGATATTGAAACAGACATTTAAAAATATAAGTATAATTAAATGTCTGTTTTACTGATTTTTTGGGTAACAAGCTTCAGTTTGCAAGAATTGAATCTTATGTGTTTTACTTGTTTGTATTCAATCTTCATTTTCATTCAAAATTACAAATAAGCAACATTTTAAGTATTAAGTTGTTGAACATAACAAAAATCTATGTGTTAGACATTTGGTATCACACATGTTCAGGTTATGTGAGTGCATACCTCCACTGCGCCACCACTTGGATGCTCCTTGGTTGAAGGGGTCAGCTAATCGGGGTCCGCTCGCCAGTCCGAAGGCTCGCTAGTACGACAGCTCGCTAGTCTGAAGGTCCGAAACCGTTATTCAATGGGGAAAATATAACCTTGAAAAGGGCTCACTAGTCTGAAAAACAGCTAGCTAGTCCAAGGTTCACTAGTTTGAATATGAAAATAGGCTTGTCAGTCCCAATTTTAAAAACAGCTCGCTAGTTGACTAGTCCACATTTTAAAAATGGCTCACCAGTCCGAATCTAAAAAACAGCTCGCTAGACCAAATTTTAAAATAGAGTCGCTAGTTTGAATTATGGTAATAGAAATATGAACTTATTTTTTTCTATTCGGACTAGCGAGCTGTTTTTAAAATTCAAACTATCAAGCCTATTTTGAAATTTGGACTGGCAAGTCGTTTTTAAAATTCGGACAAGCGCACTGTTTTAAACTTCGGACTAGTGAGCTGTTTTTGAAATTCGGACTAGCGAGCCATTTTTATAATTCGGACTTGCAAGCCTAAATTACAATTTAGAAAATTACAAAGTTGCCGTTCCTCCTTACTATATTTTGCAAAGTTTATTTGTATTCTCTGTAGTTGTATCATTTTTGGTGTTTCTGTATTTTGCTGTGTTTAATTAGTATTTTTCATAGACGTTCAGTCATTTGTATTTTAGCACCTAGAGGCCACCTTATGCACTCATTAGAGTGCTTTTAAATCACTTTTTATTATTTATTATTAATTCGGACTAGTGAGCTGTCTGACTAGCAAGCTTTCGGGCTAGCAAGTTGTCGGACTAGCGAGCTGTCCTCGAGCAAATCACTCACTCCAGTTAAAGCTTATAATGAACCATTAGTTGGGTATTACAGTTAGGTAAACTGATGTAGAGAACTCTTGTGTGAGCCAGACACCAACAATGCGAATAACTTGAAATCACTTTTAGTCATGAGCGAGTCACATGCATTAGCACTTGTGGCTCGTGAGCCAGACACCAACAATGCGAATAACTTGAAATCACTTTTAGTCATGAGCGAGTCACATGCATTAGCACTTGTGGCTCGTGAGCCAGACACCAACAATGCAAATAACTTGAAATCACTTTTAGTCATGAGCGAGTCACATGCATTAGCACTTGTGGCTTGTGAGCCAGACACCAACAATGCGAATGACTTGAGATCACTTTTAGTCATGAGCGAGTCACATGCATTAGCACTTGTGGCTCGTGAGCCAGACACCAACAATGCGAATGACTTGAGATCACTTTTAGTCATGAGCCAGTGTTCACACTTGTGTCGGCTTGTGAACTGCTCACGAGCGATTAAAGGAATTTCAAAAATCTGCAGAGTCATTAATTTATACCTACTGAATAAAACACACACATATAGAAGTCACATATCCACATAATTGTTTTTTATTAAACCCTGTTCTATTCACAGAATCATATTTTTGTCTCTTCCTCAACTTTCAAACTCCTTGGCTATATTTTCTCTAAAATATCACTCCTGGACAATAATTAATCTTTCACTGCAAGTTTTTCACCTCAAATAGAGCTCAATTTTAATTATAATGGGTTAAATTTAAAAAGTTGAAAATTTCTTTTCCTGATACAACCATTTTGTTGAATCAATTCCAGGACTCTAAATTTAATTCCACATTATAATTAGCATAGGAAAATACATGTGTACATCTAGTGCATTTCCTTAATGACAAAAGAAGTTCCAGGAAAAATAAGCATATGGATGCCTTAAAGTCTGTCACACAAGTTTTAACTCAAATTTATTTTTGAATTAAATACAAAAAAATAATATCAATATTACACCTGACAAAAAGGCAAGTTAAATAATCAGACATAAAGGTATTGCACAACAAACAGCGTGAAAAATTAGAAGTGGTCAAAACACACATATTTCTTATGGGAGATCATATATAGGTACAGTTTTTGTCAAAAGTGCTAGGCTGAATGGTTAAAGACATGCAGCTTGGGTACCCCTCCCCAAGGAATATAAATAGAGAAGTTTCACTTCAGTAATTGGTCATGGTTATTATGACTAGTTGAGTAAACTTGATTTTATCACAACTGGTTTGGTTGGACTTATTCGCCATGGCTGATATTGATATATCACATAAAGTTCTTCTCATCTTTTTATTGCCAACTTTAACTTCAGGTCTAGTGATATGGTAAGAATCTTTAAAAAAATGTGATTGTATAATGGAATTTTTTACTTTATTTCATTTTTATGCAAAGCAAAATCAGTAAATCATTCAAGTGATATGTAATAACGCTGCATGATGACACTGCCTGAATAAACATAGAGGGTTGGCTCACTCTATGACAAATGGGAGGAGGGAATGACTAGCAATGGTGAGCTGCGAACGACTCTTTCTTTTGTAGTCATTTCTTGAGTTCCAATATCGAGTTTACAACAGTAAACAAAATTGTTACTCATTTTTGTTAAAATAGCATATGGTGGCATTTCATGAGGTGGGTCAAAAATGTGTTACATGGTCAAAATGGTCAAAAAAACAATTTTTTGATATGATGTTAATATTATTGATCTCTTTCAATTCAAGTAACTTTTTAGCCAAATATCACTTTTGTTTTGGCATAATGAGCTAATTAATGGTTAATTTCTCCACAGACGGCAATGCAAACTGTAATTTTCAAGCCCATTTTTCTCAAAATTGTCTGTTTTTACTAAAGCAAGTCATAAATTGGAATGATTAATGGTAAACAGTTCATTTTTTCAGGATATGTTCTAAACACTTTAATAGTTACTTTGATGCATTAAACTTGAAACAGACCCCTTAGGGTCTTGGTGTTGATGATCTTCAAATTAATTAGAGGCGGGCTATACAAGGGGAGAAAATGGTGATGTTTCAAATCATTCTGCCCTAATTCTTATTTGATGCAGATTGATCCCCTGAATATTTTGACACCACATTTGTCAAAATCGGACAAAAAATGAGAAGGTGCTGTTCAAAAAACTGATCGAGGGGGGAGGGGGTCTGAGGAAGGTCTAAAAATGATAAATGTGCCAATTACTGTAATTATATACCAAATTTTAGCCATGTTGGTGACTATCTGTATGTATTTGAGGTCACAGAACCATTTGCGAATGTTCCAGCAGTGTCAAACCTTCTAAAATGGCGATATTGTCTCAATTTGGCTATCTACCGCATCCGTAGGCACCGCATCCTTATAGGCACCACCACCCTTGCACTGCCAAGTTCAAACCATTGTCTCTCTTAAATTATGTAACCCACGAAGGCCAAATTACTGCCACAAATAGCAGAAAGTGTAAGCTTTCAAATGAGACAACATACAAGTCAATAGGCCAAGGAATAGTGAATTTACATCAAATTAAGTTCGAGAACCCACAAAAAATGTAACAACATCACCTTTTTAGCATACCCACCTAATGACATGGCACCATATGTGTAAATTGTAATTCCTTTTCATCGCGTCTACCAGTCCATGTAATCCTACTGTGAAGTCTATTCATATTTACAAAAGATTTGCATGTAGCGAACTGACAATTTTGTAAACCCATTACAAACGATTTACAATTTGTAAAGATAACTACCATGAAATTCAGTTTTTGTAATCCGCTAAAGGTGAACAATAGAAACACGGTCATTTTACGAGAGAAAATTTTCACAGAAGTGCAATTTAATGGCACATTTCGTTCACACAAAGAAAAGAGTCTAGTCGTTAACAAATTTGTAAATTGGTTGAAAATATCAACCATGTGAAATATTATTTGAATTGGTCAGCTATAGTTCTTTCTGAGGTGCAAAATACTTTGTGCAACAAGTCTTTGTGATTACATTAATACTGAAATAGCCAGTTGATGATTGAAATCACATCATGAGTATCGAAGCATGCAATGCAGCTTGACACCTTGGTATATACTATTGATTTAGTGTAACCTCAATGTGATTACTTATTATTTTCTACAAATAATTACGACGGATTACCATGGATCATTTCTTGTCAATGGTGACTAATTTTACAAAGTTGCATTTAAATGCTAATATTTCAATTGTTCCCGTAACAAATCAGTAAAGTAGAATTTGTTAACTAAAACTCCAACTAAAAGCCTGCTCTTTTTATTGTTCGGAACCAACAATGTGTTAAAAACGTAAACTAGAGAATTGAACTTGATAATTGTCCAGTTTTTCGCAACAACTATTCGCTGACAAAGTTAAAACGTCATATCCTGGTTACTGGTTCACGCTATGTTCACGCTCAGTTGGCTACCCATTGAGTATGTGTTGTGATCATTTTGATCGTGGTTCAAA
>JXSR01S067080.1:30228-42365 GCA_000969725.1 Ophiothrix spiculata | reverse complement strand
TTCAATAGATCTAGAGCGCTTTGACTTGGTTTCACAATATTCATAATAGGTATATAAAACTGTATCAAAATACTTTGGAATTGTCTGAAGTTAATCCTAATGAAACAACGCTAAAAGCATTTACATGCAATTTTAATGATTTTTTTCAAAGCAATTGTGACAAAGAGCCAATGGGAACGTAATATAGGGCGCTTACTACCACTCAGCAATAAAGCAGGCATAAGTCATAATTCTATTTGAAGGCGATGCGACATTTATAACGACATAATTTAAAAGGTAAATATTTGACACACATATTCATCGTCGCACTTGTAATATCACACCATAATATTCACAAAACATTCGTTTCAGTACGAATCTCAAACATTCTTGAAAGGTTCATAATTTCTCTTAATAAAAAAGGATCAACAAGCGTTTATTTCGAGCGTTACGTGTTCGGGATGGAAGTTTGAGAATTTACAAATGCATAAATCTACATTCTGGGAATGAAGACTTTTGTATCTGGGTTATAGGACAAATTCAAAAATGAACTCATCTAGAAATGGTTTTGAAAGATCCACCATACAGATTGTCCAAGCATTCGAAAGGTAGAATTATGGATTTAACGTTTTGATTTACCAACTCAATGTTTTTCTCCGAAAAAACAAACAAACAATGGTATGAAAATATGTTATTAGTTTTAAACTTTATAAACATCTTGTTCCTAGGCCTGTGATGGCAAAACGGGTTTTGTTTTATTGAGTTGTTTCTCTTTTAGTATATTATTGTTTTGTCTTTAAAAACTTTGGTTGTTCGTTTAACTGGATAATCTATCTGAGTTACTCATTTAGGAACACTGGACAAAGTCACACCATCATAACACAATGATATGATAAAAAATAATTTTGGCGCGATTTTGGTAATTTCGTGGTTTATTTTTACTACATTTCTAAGTTTTATTTGGAGCATTTCCATAACTTCTTAATTCTAATTGGAATCTAGGCTAGTCCTTTTGAACGTCAAATTTAAGTTTCTTATATAAATTACCATCTGATCTATATATACAGAGATTTTGACACTTGGTATAATATCGAGGGTTGAGAACCACAAGGCCGTATATCCGCATTTCAACAATCCCGAGAGCATAAGATTTCAAGGTCTAATATGTCTTTCCAGATTATTGATCTCATACATAATTATGCGTAAAAATCATTTATCTTGAAAGAACCATCGGGTCTTAAAACCTTTGCTTCTGAGGATTGTTACTCTCAACCCTCGATATTAACATACTTTTAACATCTAAGGATAACATTACTTAAATCAACACTGATTACACAAAAATTTTATATTGTCTCACTCTCAACAAAATTAAAATAATGTTAATAAATTCCATAAATTTCAAACCCAGGGGGTTCTTAGAACATAAATGGCCTCTCACCCACTGTGTCGAAAGTGTGGAAAATTTCAACTAGTACACAGCTTCGATGTTTTCTCCATTAGGTATCAAATCTCAACCTGATTGAATGCTAGGGTATCTAAATGTCATATGTCTAACGATGATTAGGGGTACCTGCTTCTACTTCCGCTTTATTATTATGTAAAATATTTTCCACAAGATGTCCAGAATCTTCCAGTTCCATAAGCCACTTATTCCGTCGTTTGTTTTTGCCATTTTTGGAGCATACGCCATTTTCAGGGAGCGTGGACGCGGGTGTGAGTTCATGAGGTCATTTATGTTCTGATAGGGATTCAGGGTACAAACTAAATTCCGCAGATTTTCGCGTACATTTGTGTAAATCAAATAGAGGATTTTCATGTGACATCATCTCAATTTTGCAAAAGAGACCACCATCTTGGAATTCTCATTTGCATTTGCGGTATTGGAAAACACTAAAAATGTCTGTTAACATTTATATTTAGTTTTGAGAAATAAATAAATACATATGACACCTGAAGTTTCATTTTCAACGTTTCAACCATAGCGAATGGTCATCAACATACTTATATTCTTAAAAATGGTCACATGATCGACAGCAAATGAAGTCAAGAAGTGTCATGTCTCACCAGGACCAATTCAAGTTGAAAGAGACTTCTTCAGATGTGGTAGATGACGTCATTTTTCTGTTTCAGTCTTGCGACAAGTTCGCTCTCACACTTCGACTTATGTTAAAAAAATAGTTGTTCCATCCGCAACAAAAATGACGTCCATAAACCCTTAAACGTATTGGATGTGTGATAGTAGACTTATCGCAATGTTTGGACAGAACGATAGAGAAATTTCCTCAAATCTTGGCCTTATTTAACAATAATTGGTAACGTCACTTTCAACTAATATTATCAAGACATACATGAAAACCCAGCCAAAGGATGGTTTTTCTTCTTCACCGTCAGTTGCTATGAGTATAACATTTTTGGTTGCCTACATTCAATTTTAACTAAACAATAGATGAAAACAAAGTTACCTATTCTGTGTAATGTGAAAAGGTTTTTAGTATACTTGTAATAATTTGTTTCTCACTCTAAATAATATCTACTTTTATACCCGGCTTTTATAGTTAAAGACTCTTTACTACTGTTACTAACTCTTCATAAGCAATCCAACACATTGCCTCCTTTCGGGACAACCATCCTCTTTCCGTCTCTTAGACGTAGTTTTCCTCTTTTTCCGTCCATTCTGTTGGAAGAAAGACAGAATGGATCGGATTAAAAACTTATGTTATTGGTTTATCTTTCTAATCTAAGATCAAAATAGATTTTTCCTAATTAGTCTAAACTACTACAAAATGCACTATCTGAGAAACATGGAGAGTTAGACATCTTTACACAAATCTTGCACAAAATATGACAAACTCTAAATCGTACTACGAAGGATTTTTTTCACAATTCACTTGATAGATATGCGTTCAAAGGCATCAATAGCTTTTTCATAAAAAGTGTCCAAGTTAACAAGGTAATAAGGTGAAATATTTCTCTGGATAACCGTTTTGGAAAACCACATGAAAATTGGCTAAGAGGTTGGATGTCCCTTTTGGAGAATCACAACATAAAGACATTTAGGTAGGTAGAATTATGAACAACAAGACACAAAAAAGGATTATTATGAACGGAGTACTGAAATGTCTAACAATTTTAATGGTCATAGCATCGTAGATGTGGACACAAAAACTGTCATATAATAGCTGTCAACGTCGTCGAGTCTTTGGTGCATTCAGAGTCCAGCGATTGGACCACTGCAACATCACTGCAACATCGCTCGATACGCAGTCTTTACACGCACAACAGAAAGTGAGCTTGAAAATTTCAAGACAGCGTATAGAGTGAAGTTGCAGTGATGAAATCGGTGTACTACTTTGAACCCACAATTAGTGTATGAATTGGTATACAGGAGAAATAGGCACACTGTAATGCTCAGTCACACATCAACGTATAGACCTTCACATATTCCTAACGTACATTGTTTTGTTTTATATATTGTTAGGCTTTGTTCCCGATTCATGACGGAATATCTATCGACATTCGGATCGGAAGAGTTTGACGCAAGAACCATGACGAAATGTATTTTGAATAATGACGCAAAAAATTAAGAGAAACGCATAACTACTTCCTTTGAGGTAGTCGTTATAATGATAGAGGCCCTGGCGTAATTATTCTGCATCATTCAATACACTTTAATACATGTATCTTTGAATCATGGCTCAATATGTTTCTGCATCATATTTGCGTCAAGCCCTTTCGTATGACTCAAAAGCTTTCGTCATGAATTGAGAACCGTGGCTTAATTCGATATATGATCGTTAGAAGTAGGTAGAATAACATGACTAACTATAGAGCATATCTCAAGTGTCAATTGCTGTTAGGTTTTCACACTAGTATTCAAAAGCATCTCAAATTGGCAAACGTGTCTCAAATTGAAAATCATCTCATGATGTGTCTCATATTACCTATTATTTTATGGAGCAAAATGAGATACATTATGAGATGATTTTCAATTTGAGACACTTTTGCCAATTTGAGATTCTTTTGAATACTAGTGTCAATAAAATTCTCCTAAACCGGATATGACCACACATTAAACCTTTGGTAAGAAAGAACAAAGCAGGTTTTCAACCAGGACGCAGCTTTGCTCATCAAATTCACATCTTCAGAAGAATAATGGAAGGTTTTAGAGACGATCAACTCCTTTAGTCTCTTTGTCGATTTTATGAAGGCATTTGATTCCATCAACAGAACTGTGTTTTTTGTAGTCCTACGTCACTATGGCATTCCCGAGCCAATAGTTAATTCTACCAAAGTGCTATAAACTCCAGCAGTACAGGTATCATAATGGTGGATTGAAATATCTCAAACTTATTTGATGTAGCAGGAGTACTACAAGGTGATGTATTAGCTCAATGCTTTTTATTATCTTTTTATCTCTTAGAAAGATCATCATTAGCAGCAGGAGACTCAAGAATTAAGGTTTCCAGCAAAAGCTATACACGGGTCCTGAACCATACAAAAAATATGCACTATACATTACGCAGGGAAATAAAGAAACAGGAAGACAGCGAACCTCTTTTATGGAATAAATTCAATACCGTTTGGATCATACAGAGTACATGCTGAAATCAGAAAAGTTAGCTGAAATGGGTCAGGACCATCGTAGCTGTAGAAAACTTGCAGTCGACCGATGGTGATGCTCAAAAGTAGTTTAATTTGTTATTGTACACAGGGGTGTCTGTTAAATACCCGTTACATTCGTTATCAATATGCATACAAATCAGTTTAATAAGTAATAGTACATGAAACCTGTGTACGTTAGCAATGGTAAGGCGTTCGCTGACACTAAATGCGTTGGTGTGTGACTGATACTGACTACGAACTTCGCGAAAGAAAGATTGCACCATTCATTTCTAACCTGTATACTAACAAGTCTGACCGATGTCACGGTTCAATGCTAAGTTATGGGGTAAAGGTCAGGTGGATATATATATAGTTTCTTGCGATCAAAATGACTCTAAATCAAGGTTGTTCGGAGATGTTTATGGTTCTCAATAAAGTGAGTCAAATCGCCTGTTTTAATGTCCCTCGTTTTGAAAATAGAGTGGTCCATTTTAACTGACATGTATTTTCACAGAATATTGCTTCTTCGGCATATTAATTGAGTATGTAAATGTATGCGGTCAAAGGTCATCCGTTAATCCTGAAGTCATTTTGTTATCAACTAGTCGCTTTTGACGTGAATATTTGTTCATTTGGGAAATTTATGCGCACTTGTTTTCAGCAACGAAGAAGAAGTCTTTCCTTAGCACGTGTGTTCTTACATCACATCCAATCTGTACAAAAAGTTTTAAAAATGATAACCAACAAAGAGTTCAAGTACTCTTTTCTTAGAATCCCCTCTGTGGGTAATCAAATTTATTATCAAGCTTATAAACGCGACTCTTTCATTCTTACAATATTTAAATCATACGAAAGACATTGAGGTCCGCTAGTCATACTCTCTCAATATATTTTCTTTTTCTTTTTTTAAATCTTATTTAGAAAAATACACAATTATATACAAGCAAATCACACAGTAAGCGTACAAAATAGTAGAGCTCTTATTAAAATTATATACAGGCTTGTTTTTCTTTGGCAGTAACTAATACTTTGCAGGGATAAATATATAAATTGTTACTTGAATCTACGACTAGATAAAGAATAAATGTGTACTTGTGTTATCTAACTGTCTTAGATACTTTCCGAAATACAAATGACATATGAGCTATGACCACGAACCACATTGAATTTTGTTAAGTTCAAATCCTTAAAAAAGGTTACCGTTCTAATTTCAACGCTTACAGTTACAAGCCAGGGATTTATACTCTGACGAGGTAATTTCTTACTCCTGATAAGCTTCATGTGGCGTTGGTTTTGAAAAAGTAACGACATTTACAGGATAATATCAAATATATAGAACAATATGTCGAAAGTCTAGAAACAGCAATTAATTTGCATAAAACAAAATGTCTGCAAAAACAGGGGATGAAATTACAAAATTGGTTAAATCATGTTACAAACCATTTCAACGTGTTCCTCTTCCCATGAAGAAAAATGTATAATTTTATCTATCTCCGAAGTATGGTTGATGAGTTAAATCCAATTATGTGAAAGATTATATCAGGGGCAATGCAATAGGTCCTATGGGAAAAATCAGCATTGTCAGATTTTCTTCAAAATGGTCTCAAAAATTCCTTTTGCAAAAGTGTCTACATGAAGTAATAGTTTAAAGTACTTTAGTCCAGTCGTTGCTATAGTATCAGGCAAAACAAAGTCCATGCATTGGAACCTGTAACCCGAAGTTTACTCCGATCTGTAACCATAGCATCAGTACATCTAAGCCATTGCTAAATATTATTTCGTGTGAATAGTTTTGCAAGAAAATCTATTTTAGACCATTTAGAAAAAAAATCCGACGATTTTGAAATTAAAAAAAAATAACCATTCTACGGAGATGAGTAAAATTATACCTTTTCTGATTCTTTGTGATAAGTGGAACACAATAAAATGGTTTTTAACATGATTTTACCAATTTTGAAATTTTACCCCCTGTTTTGGTAGCCATTTTGTTCCACTAAGTAGATTTTTCAAGATTTTTGATATGTTATTGTATATGTTTGTCGGATGTTATCCTGTAAATATCATTACTTTTGCAATTTGTTTTACCTATGGCTTTAATTTTCATTATAATGGTTAGTCCAAAAACGTGTGTTCAACTAGATCAATTGGATATTCGAGATGCATAGTTTACTACACATGCATTTGTTCAAGAATGTCCAAAAATCCTGAATAAGCCATAAGTGGCCGGGGATTGGTATATTTCGTTCAAATATTATCAATTTTAACTTAAAGAAAGACTTGTGGTCATAGGCGCATGAGTCTTAATGTAAGAGATTTGAAATCAGAACTATTTATTCATGTATAAACAGTGTACTACAGGCATACTAGCTAGATGAGATAGTACTGTGCTTCCTTGCTGTTCCTAGAGTATAAAATGTTAATGATACAGCAGTAAACTAAGTTTAAAAGGTGTAATAATCATAAATATAATCAGGTCTATATGTCCGCCTTCTTCTCAAAGTATTGACAAAGGTAGTTCGTGGAAAGGGTAGGGCGCGAAAGAGCCTGGTGTGAAAACTTCCTGGGTGTCGTACTGTGTGAGAACAAATCAACAAGACACGAGTATAGAGTAAGTAATATGCTAATACTGAGTTTGCCTTACATACGTTAGATTGGATCATCGGATGTTGGTATATCTGTATTTACACAAAATTTACATCGTCTATACTTTCAGACGTACCCTTTCTCAAATACTTCTCTCGCTTTTGGCGTTTCTCGCTTCTGGTAATGACTGTAATATTACTAAACACGACTGTTTTCTTCTATTCTTGTTTGCCTTACGGCAATGTTACCCCCACATATTACGTCACGTTTTTGAGTAGATTGAAATTTATTGCGCATGGCACATTGTGCAGTTAAATAGTTGGGTGTTGTTTAAAGATTTTTTCGGGTTAAGTGTGACATACTGTATGTCGTTAAGAAGACAAATCCTTAACTCTACGTTTTATGATTGTGATTAATTTTGTTGGGTATCGCTCTAGAAATGAAGAGAAAGGTACCTTTGCCACTACGTCGCGCCCATAGGTCAGGTTGATGAACTAAAAGCAAACAATGACACTTACCCAATTCACCATTTTACTATAAATTAAACACTTTTCTTAGCACATGCATACCATTTATACATATTTTATCTTGTGACACATTGAAAAGGAAGGATGAGGTGGCAATAAAGGCAAAATGAAGTTGCACAGAGTGATATCAAAATAGATCTGTTACAGACAGCTGAGCAAAAAAATCCTTATTAGCCCAATTTTTTTATAAACGGTTTTTAAGATATTGCTGTTTAAAGTTTCTTTGAATTCTATTGTTTTTTTGCCAATATATATTATTAATGAAGTTAAAAAGGTACAGTGCTAAAATGAGCTCATTAATATTAATTATTTTTCCCAACATTTATCCATGAATAAACCATCATACTACTTTTGCCTTTTGCTTTAAGCATTTTAACCTGAAACTTCGCCAATGTTGTTGCAGATTTAAAACTTAAATGTATGATTTACCCGCCCACTAATTTGCATATGATCATTATCATTTTTTTTATAATGTCCATTGATTATGAAAGTAGATAGACTATTTGTTTACTCATTCTTTTGCAACCTTTTAAGCTTTATTTCACAGAAAAATCAATTAAAATGATTCTCTTTTGAGAAACTGATTACTCCATATATCACTTGCGCCGTTTTTTCTTCTTTTTTTAATATTCTCTTAAAATCAAATAAATTATCTTAGTGACATAATAATACTTAATATCCCGAGCACCGACTGGCATTTCTCAAACATATCCTGGTATTTGATGACGTTATACACATTATTTTGACAAGACAGTAAATCAGTATGTCAAAAAATATTGATACTCGCATCTCCCTTGGGCAATCCAAATATGTTTTGCAATTGTTACAGCATAGTTAGGATTCTCTGGTTAGGATCGTAAGTGAAACAGATCAGTTCTAATAATACTGAAACCATAAATAGCAATGCTACCTAAAATTATACAGACACATCTCCAATCAATGAATATTTCAGTTTCGAACTGTTTGAATTGTATAGGAAAGACATAACAGACTGAAATAGATATTTTGTCAAAGTGATGAAAGGGTATGTCTAAATAATTGCTGTCTTAAAACATAATACTAAGATAATAAGAGTCTTGTATATATATCCTGAAAATGCACCCAAAACAGCCCCACGTTCTTATTTTCTAATTCATACATGTACAGTAAACGGTTAGACACCAACAGATACATTTTAACTGTTCACGCAACCCATTTTGATTTGACAAATCGGAGACTTATGCATGGTACCTCGACCTAACACTTAAGTGGTCAGGTTGGTCCATATGAGCCTAACATTTAGTTTTTAAGAGTCCTCGCAAAAATGCTCAGTATTTTTTTTAGCCCTTCCATGCAATTTTCCAACTTAGCGGTACGCTTTACTTGGTGAAAACAATGACCACTTCTTGTAACTTTCAATGATCTTCTTGTGCTAATTAGCACAGATAAACAGTTTTGCCTATAAAATCGTGACAGAATATTTTTTTTTCCAAATTTTATTTAAGGAACTTATTTATAATAACATACCTGAAAATACGAGCTGATTGACAATGATAAAATCTAAGGGAGTTTTCTAATTTTTGACGGCAAAGTTTTTCCCCAAACATGACAAATCGATTTTCTTTACCGCCATTTGGAAATCGATTTTGTATTCTATGTTTTGGTTTTTTTGAAGTATATATTTTATCTGTGACACATGAGTTTCATTGTAATACCGTCGCAAAAGAGTGTTTTTGTGAAGTCGGGTCCATATGGACCCCTTTGTCTACTGACGGGCATGTTGCAGACCTTGACTACGCCAGTTTAAGCTAATGCAAATCCTTAAAAAGTAACCCGATGACTTACGAACGTAGGGGAAGTTTGGGTTCAGATCAATTCAGATAACATTGTAAACAATCGCTTTCGGGATGACAGTTTCTGTTTTGGTAGCTAATGCAACAACGCAAAGATGAAATAAACGAAGGCAAATATGACGTCAATCTACTATCATATATGTGACCGGCCATCCCAAATCAGCCGTAAATGCCACGTCTTGTTATTTTCACTTTTTTATAATTTACAAAGACCATGCATTAAGGATTAACATGACACGTTAATTATCTTCACAGAAGTCAATTTATGGTCTGTCAAAGGTTGTCAGATAGTAAAACGTATAACTGAGATAAACACGTTCAAAGATCAGTAAGCCCCATATTTTCTTTTGATTGTCTTAAAAATACGCAGATTTATTTCACATTTTCTATCATTTTCTTGAAATGAAACTTTGCCGGTATTTTGTAGTGAGCAAAAGGATTGTGAATCTGTCAAAAATCATTTTCGGCAAATTACGACCTTGACATGTATTTTCACCTGTAGCGCAAAATGAAGTGTCTGGCATTTACGGCTCATACGGGCTGGACAGCGTTTCTACAAGTATTTACCTGTTAATCACAGGTTTATTGGAGATTTTGTGGATTTTCCATTACCTGACATGATAAATATGACATCCTGACACAGTTTTTCTGACACAATATTTTTGTCATGACTCGACTTTAATAGGATCTCCTAATATCAGAAACAGAACTTAACGCCTGCATGTGTAACTCCAAATATCCCTTATGAAAAAGAGTCAGATGATTATTACAAAATACCATTTTATCAGCTTTCCGCTTAATTTTACCGCAAATATTCAGGCTATATTGAAACAAAATTTCAAGGAAAAATTGAAATTGGACTCCTACAACTTATTTTCTACGTTCAGCTGATTCAACTGATTCAGCTGATATGAGAAAGTATGAAAGTCACGAAAATATCATCTCGCCATCTTAAACGAGACGTCGTGCAATCTATTTTCTCCTGGTGATGGCTATCAGTCTATTACCCAAAACCCGCATGGTAATTGGCTCAAAAAGAAGATGTTGGGTACTTCCCATCATACCTTTCTTCCAATGGGATTTTGTTAACGGGTTGTAATGAGAGGGTTTAGAAATGACACATATCTGATATGCAAATTTGGGATGAGGTCTGCTGATTGTGCTATGTTTCATCCCTAAACCGGCTTATTGCAACCCATACAAAACCCCATTGGAAGCAAAGTGTGATGGGAATTGTGAAATTTCACCCCTTGTTTTGGCAGCCATTTTGTTGTATGCAAATTAACCAACTTTGACGAACTTACATTTTCCTACATTTTGAATATGTTGTTTTGGAGGTCATCAACAGTTAATTTCAGTCAAAATATCTTGTATTGCAATTTTTGTCTGGGTACTCCCATGAATTTCCATATATTGACTAGTCTGTTACTACTTCCGCAGCGTATTACCCTGCGGGTTTGTGGTTAAAAGCCTTTATATCATGATTACAGTGATTTGAGCCGTGCTATAGTATACAAATATTGAATGCCTGAGAGTGCAATATTACAAAATATATCATGAGGTCAAATTTTGACACTTCTATTTCACGAGGCGTAGCCGAGTGAAATGGATCAGTCCAAATTTAACCGAATGGTATATTTGAACTATTGCACGAGCATAGGCATTCAATATTTGTTTTATATCATGATATCACACAGGTTTGTTTCATACCGTGCAATCATGATATAATTTGTATTATATCATGATATACAGTGATTTGAGCCGTGCAATAGTTTGTACTATTGCATGGCATGAAACAAACCTGTGTGATATCATGATATAAAACCAAATGTTGAATGCCTATGCACGTGCAGTAGTATAAAAATATATCATTCGGTCAAATTTGGACTGATCCATTTCACTAAATAAAAAAGTCCAAATTTGACCTCATGATATATTTTGTACTATTGCACTCTCAGGCATTCAATTTTTGTATAATGACCATTACCTTAGCTAAAATAGTTTGCATTATCGCGTGACGCATTAATAAATTTAACAGACCTGTAGGCTGCAGACCTGATTGGGTAAAACCCGATCACATTATTCAAAATATCTATAATTAGATCGAGGAAAACCCTAAATAGTACTTTTAAAAGTACTAAATACTGTTTAGCATTTTGAAAATACTTTTTAGCGCTGACAACATTTACCTGAGCTTACCTGATACGGAAAGAAATTTTCACGCACCAAATTACGCACTCGTCAAGCTTACACGCACAAGCTATTGGCGTATTACCTTAACGAACACATTCCTTGTTGCTTGTTGCCATTGTGCGTCTGCATTTTTATAAAGATCTTTTTACTAAATTCGACTTGTTTACACAAAAATATTAGAGAAATCATTAATGCGGTATATAAAACAAACATATACTGACTTTTCAGATCTCTGGATTAACCCTCAAAGAGCCGGGCTTTTTCGACCCATCTCACAGCCGGGGGGGGGGGCGGATTCCGCCCCCCCTTCCGATCTCGGTAACCGATTGACGAAACATCAAGTGTAGGGTACTGGTGGATAGCTAGGACCCTCACGAGTCCATTGGTACCAAAAAAATTGAAATCGGACCTTATATGACGT
>JXSR01S067069.1:50119-63316 GCA_000969725.1 Ophiothrix spiculata | reverse complement strand
GTATAGTAACGGGGTAAATTTTGTTGGTCTCTCATTGGGGAATGTATGTACGTATTCTATAATGTATATATTCAGTGCAAGCTAGAATAAAATCTGCAAATCAAACTGTTGATCCAAAAAAATGATTTTTTTCTCGGAAATCTGTATACCAAGTTTGGCAATTAGCCTGGACTTGCTGTTGCTCCGTGGCGATAACAAAATCATCATGGTAATAGATACTGCGAGCTATTAACCTCCGACTATGTCTGTCGTATCAGCTATTTTAATTGGTCGTATTAAGACTGTATTATGATAACAAAATATATGCTGGAAGGAGTAAATGGATTTGCATAATGAGGAAGAAGATACATGAAGGAGTAGAATCTTCTTTATTTTTTAAGCATGATGCAGATGAAATAAAAATATAGTTGACACTTAAGTTACCAGGGGGTGGGGATGTTCCTTGGGGCCCTACAACGCAAAAAAAAAAAAATACATCGCCGCTCCATGTAATTGTCAAACTTAACGCAGCCGGTCCCTTAGTGGCAAAAACATTCAAATCGATCCAGTCGTTTTCGTGCTAATTAGAATAAAGTGATTTTTCGAGGGCGCTGTTCAAATTTGTTTTGCCCATAAAAACGAAACCGAATATCTTTTTTCTAATTATATTTTGGCAATGTAATTGTACTTGCAATGTGCAAATTTGAGCAAAATTTCATGCGAAAATTCCTTCGGGAACACGGATTTTTGGCGGCACAAAGAATGTTTTTTCGGCCACCGCGCCATTTTGAAACAATTCATCCGATTTTCATTTTTTTCAGTACTTTGGTCCTTTTACATGCTTTATTATTGACCATACTGTAAACGTAAAATTCATACCGGAAGGATGTTTTTTAGGGGGGGGGGGTCCCCTTGGGCACCAACGGGTGGAAATACCTTGGTCACTTAGGTGTTAAGCCATACTCGTTTCCATATACGAAGATTATTAAACCTCAATCTGAATAATGGAATCAGAATAATTTATATCGCAGGTGATAGCTAAACCCACCTCCAACTTTTTCAGTCATTGCATTGGATTGAAATATCAATCACGGTAGGGGTCATTTCAAACTCTAATCGCCGCTCAACCGCCCGGAACCGCGGGTTGTGGCCGGTTGCTATTGTTTTGAAAATGGCAACCGCCCAGAACATCCGGTTCCAGGCGGTCAGCCGCCGGTTGACTTTTAAAGCGGCCCCTCAAAAACGTACCCCTATTCTCTCCAAGGTACCAAATCTTCAATTTCCGATTACGTTTCAATAATGACGTAAACAACAATAATTTTCTGATGATTCAGAACATTGAAAGCATGACCAAAAAGCAATTTTTTTATAAAGAAGTTATGTCTTTGGCCACATTTTCGTTGTGTGAATCGCGTTAAATTGCTGCAGCCTAGGCATTATATCTGGTCAAACCAACGAATAATCACCTTTCATTTTGTTCATTTAAACTTAGCGGCAGAATTTTGGAACACACAAGCCCGGGATACACTGGATAATGCACTTAAACTTCAACATCTCAATACCAACATTGCTAAAAACATAATACTTTTTCTCGGAGATGGTATGGATATAACCACAACGACAGCAGCCCGTATACATAAGGGACAACTTGCCGGGCAGACGGGTGAAGAGGCGAGTTTGAATTGGGAGAAGTTTGACCATGTGGCACTTTCAAAGGTAATGAATTTATATGCAAATTCTGTTGGAACGACCAATCAACGCCAACAGCAGAAACCTGTGCTGTGTCATGTTATATCTATCCCAAGGAATTTATACCCTCAGATGACACAAGCTAGCCGTTTTGAATATGTGACTCGCCACATCAAAAGATGATACTTGTCGGAACCATCAACATGTTCCCCCCCCCCCTTACATTGACGGAAGGTACTGGTATGTGCCGCCCTCAAGACCCCCTTTTCAAGCCTCCTCTTCCGCTTTCCAAGATGCTCTTTTCAAGACTACTTTAGTTCCGAAGACCCCATTTTCAAAGAAATGACTGATAAAGTGTGTTATATTATCTTTTCAAGTTAATTTTGAGCGATTTTCAGCTCAAATATTCCTATTTTTATAGGAAAAAACCAGTTCTTGAGACCACAATTCGGGAAAAAATCAGTTCCATAGACCCTGTTTTTTACCGAAAATCCGTTCCGCAAGACCCTATATTGGATATCGCGGATCTCACATACCTACCCAAACTTTTTGAGTACCCCCACGGGGTTTCTTCTTTCATGACAACAATAACACCAGGGTATTCCACACTTAAACTGAAACTGACAATTTCTTTTTACAGGTGAATAGTTTGAAATGGCTTCATGATGCAACATTTTACAAGATATGTACATAGCATAACACTGTGTTAACAATATCACAAAATGAGATATATGTAGGTTTTAATAGACAACTGTCCTATATTGATATGACGAGTCACGTATTTTCGAATTTGAGGGATAGGGCTATTATGGCTCATCATAATTATCTGCACAAGACCCGGGGTAGACAGATACCTCCGTGTAATATTTGTTCACTCCTTCTGAATCTCTTTGGGGATGATGTTGTAGTCAGGCCCGTAGCCAGGATTTTTTCAAGGGGGGTGCGGATTTTAAAAAAGTGGACCTTTTGGAGGAAAAATTTTCGTTTTGGTCGACCCTAAAATAATTTTAGTAGTTTATAGCAGTTTTGTGTAGTATACTATTAAAAAACGCCCTACATTTGCTTGTTTTGGTGCTTTAGGTGCTCTTTTGGTGGTCATTTAGTGTATTTTTGTGGACCCTTTTTTGTACATTTTCAAATTTGGGGGGGTGCGACGCCCCCACCGCACACCCCCTGGCTACGGGCTTGGTTGTAGTGAAGCTGTGTGAGTAGTAAGGTAGGGCATTTAAAAGTTGGTAACTTCCGGTTTGAGGCATGATGAGAAGGATCCTGTATACCGCGAGACTCGAGGAAGCGCTTCAATATGACCGCCAAGGTCACGAGGTCAACATAATTGTAAGAATATTTATGAGACCGACGTGGTCCAGTATGCTATTTAACTTAAAGGGGGAAAAAGTAAAAAAAGCTATGATACACTGTTTTTTCTCTTGTGCTTGTACTTTTGCATGTTACATACAGACTTACAACACTGATCAACAAGTTGGTGATTCGGCAGGTACAGCTACAGCATTTCTATGCGGTGTAAAGGCAAAGGCTGGAACCCTTGGAGTAGATGATAAGGCTGAAAAAGGCAACTGTTCTTCATCTATCGGTGCAGAGGTTCACTCTGTCTTAGAATTTGCACAAAAAGCAGGTAAGGTCAAAGATATGTAAATGTTTACAAAATTGACAGCAGAATCCTTTTCAGTTTCATTTATTCACCATGTAAAGTTAGATGCAAAGTATGTTAGTACGCAAGCATCAGTATAATGTTGAACCTCTTAAGAACCTATTTTTTGTCCTGTGGAGAGCACACTTGTCAGTATCCTTTGAATAGCTATTGGCTCAAGCATTATAAAATCCGCTTTTTTATTCGACAACATAAGCAGGATTTTCAGTCATACATTTGTTACTTAGTACGTGAGAAGTATTTCCCAAAAATAGACTTACATCCGTTTTCTATCCGTGCATGAATGGGCACATATTTTTTTCAAAAATGTCTCAAACGTTACCAAAAAGTTATATTAAAATGTCTCAAATGTTACCACACAAAACAATGCATTAAAATAAATCCTGACGATAGAATGTCCTACTATTTTAATAAAATATTTGTGAAATTGTTACCCATCATCTGTGTTAAGCGCAATAAAAAATTCGCTAAAACCTCAGAGAATCTTTACTTTGAAGTCAATTGGAGCAAAAGTCTATTTCCATGCGATGTCACAAACGTTACCGACGTTAACACATGGACTTTATTCAGGGTATTGCCAATTAATTTAAATTTTTAAACGTCTACATGTCTTGACCCCACTAGTGAGCACCATTATCAACAACAAACTTGTTGATATACTGTTTATGCTAGGTTATGTAGCCAATTAAAAGTGAAAATTTCAAATTTTTCGGTCACAAACGTTATTTTGGAATAGCCCTTTTTGTAAAGGCGATCAAAATATAAGTAGTCCATTATGATTATAGTTAATTTTACTTTTTGTCAAAAAGTACAAATGTAAAAGTTTTTTTATATAGAAGTTGTGTCTTAAAAATAACCAGTTAGAAATTGACAGGGTTCTTTTTAAACCAAACAATTAAGGTACAGAATGGTTGCCCTCAAAATCGTTCCTCCAGGTAAAAGAACCTTTTTGGAACAAATCTCAAAGGTTCCTCAATGATTCTTCGTAAAACAGTAAAAATCATGTGTAAATGCAAAGAGGACCAGTTCATTTTCTCATCCCTTACGTTTGAAGATTACAGGAAGACGGAAAGTAAAATAGGCCCGATAGACTTCTTACATTTTGAAAGTCCCACAAAGAATCATTCTTGTCAGAACCTTTTAAACAAACGGTGTCCCTGGAGTACAAAACAGTTCTTTAAATGAAAGTGTAGTATTCCATTAGCTAACAATAAAACTTAAAACAATAGAACTTAGGTTGGTGATAACTGAAAGTTTGATTGAAAAAATGGAATTGAGTTTTGGAGAAAAAAATGAACAAATATAATCTTTACAACATCTTTATTCAGTTTCATAACTTATCTGTTTGTAGGGAAGTCAACAGGCTTCGTAACCACAGCCAGAGTCACTCACGCCACACCAGGAGCACTCTATGCACACACGCCACATCGGGGCTGGGAATGCGACAACTATATTCCTGAAGAAGAAAAAGCAGGAGGCTGCAAAGATATAGCGCTACAACTTATAGAAAATGGCAAGGATATCAATGTAAGATGTTGTAAAAAATTGCTGGCAGTGCAAAACAATTGTCTAGTAATAGCTAATTGACAGGAGCGTGGCCGAGGGTTAGAGCACGTGACTCGTAATACAGAGGTTGTGTTTTCGAGTACCGGTGGCGGCACTGCCGGTCAGACCATGTCTCCTTGTTTCCTTGGGCAAGAAACTTTTCTCTAATTGCTCCATGGTTCGGAAGTCACGTAGAGCCCCCTGTAAATGCTCCTTCTTTGGGCGCTGCATACAGTGTATACCTTGTGAGTCTTATATTTAATGGTGACTCAGTTGAGGTTTGGAGGACATCAAACCATTTCTTCAAGGATATAGAGAATCATTTTGTGTTTTCATAGACAACTTTCACGCATCCTACAATGCAATCAGACAAATTGCCAACATCAACATGCAGGTATATTTCAGACTGTATATGAAATATGCAAAGTAGTCAATTGTCATTGACAGACCACTTTCGTATGTACAATAATGCATCTTGAAAGTATCGTCTATCCGGGAGTTTCTGCGCGAACAACTATATGTCAGTTAGCCTATTTTTGATTGATTTTGTCAGTATGTCGCAAACACAATTCATTGCTTACAATACCCTGATTTACCTTACAGCTGTTTCTTCCTGGCAATAGTGCCACTGTGCCAGTCTTATTGATTCATTATGTCAGTATCTCGCGTAGGATGAACCCATAAAAGAAACCCCAAATTAAGACGCTCAAAATTTTGATGAAGTATGTTCTATCCTTTAGGCCAATTTTGGTCACTATTGTTTGAACCCAATAGAAATAGGTACATTATATTTTTAATTGCAAAATAGATGGCGCTATTCATAAAAACTCATTTTTGGATGTAGACGGGATATGCTGGCGTGTACTACCGAAATTAGACATGCAAATGTAAGCATCTGATGTCAAGCAATTTTTATTAATCATTTTTAGCCAAAATCAATCACAGATCAAACAACATAATCGATAATCAAATATAATCAAACATTTGAAATGTGTATAGCGCCCTCATTTTTGCACAAATCTAAATTTACAAAACATACCAATAAATGAGCTCAAAATTAACACCATTTCAACCAAACAAAATTATGAATGAGCACATTCCAGTTATTTGTATTGCTTTTTTTAACTTTCTGTGAAGAAAACATGATTTTTTTAAATTAAAAATGAATAAATGTCCGCCTCAAACAACAGTGTGGTCAATTTTTAACATCTTACAGATCAGTAACACTAACTCTTGCAAATGTGCCGTGATATGAAACACATTTTGAATGATGAAAAGAATACACAATGAAAACAAATTCTAATGGAAGTATTTAGAATGAAATAACATCATGGGAAACATTTTACAACATGAGAAAAAATCTGCATGAAAATGTTCTGAAAGCAATAACGTAATTGTTTTGACTTTTAGGTTATTATGGGCGGAGGACGACGGCATTTTATGACAAATGACACTGAAGATCCCGAAGATGACGAGGAATTTGGTCGACGAACCGATGGCCGTGATTTGATTAACGAATGGATTAGTATGAGACCTAGCAAAGATAGGAGTAAATATATCTGGAACCAGGATGGGTTTGACAAAATTGATGCTATGAAGACAGATTATCTTTTAGGTAACTTTATAAACATTTGCATTCACTTTGTTTTTTAATTCTAGAAGAACAATCACGTTTTGTAATTTAAAGACACCACATGAAGCAAAAAGTCAACAATTATTGTGAGCTGTATGGGCAATATATTATCATGATGCTCTAAAATTTCGTTTTTTGTTTGGGTTTAATCATATACAGAAGGGGTGTATTAAAATATAAATTCTGATGAGCTGAATAGTTATTTAATTAGGTGTGGTTGCATATTTTGATTTATTTTATTTCTAAATCAATTCTTTTCTTAATTGACTTTTGTTAAATATGATAACTTTTAAATAACCTTAATCAGCGTCTGTAAATGATATTTTATTAGTTTATGCATTTTTGTTTGAAAATAATACATCAATTAAGAATTCCAAGGATTTTTGAAATATCTGTTTAGCTTGAAACTTTAGCTTAGAATATTTTACAATATGGGGCCGATTAAATGTAGTCTGCAATTTTTGCTTCTTATCCGATCACATTTTGTAACATTTTCCAGGTTTATTTGAACGTAGCCACATGCAGTACGAAAGCGAACGAACCACTGAAGACAAAGGAGGCGAACCATCAATATCTAAAATGACGGAGAAGGCAATCCAAATTTTGCAGAGAAATAAGAACGGGTTTTTCCTTATGGTGGAAGGTATTGATTACTTTCAATCCTTACATTTATTTTTATAGTGTAGAGATAAAAATTGAATTTGCAAGTGTGTTTAAGAGGCAAAACAAATGTGAAGCATCTTAATTTTTTATAGAACTGCTGTTCTATCTTGACAATTAAAAAAAATCAAATATTCAAGATATTTTGGAATTAGAAACAGCAAAAAGTCAAATTAACAACTAATTTCTGAGTGATCGAGACGCATGGCTAAACAGAAATACGCAACCCCTTGTGTTAAAGGCGTGTATTCCCATCACTTTCAGTCATAAGCTTAAATTTGAGATTCTGATACCACATAAAAGCGCATACTTTTGTCATGAGCCCTGTAAATTTTCACGCCCATATCATGTTTTATTGAAGAGATATGGTCAAAAAGTGCTGAATTACTGGAATATTTCGTTAACAAAAATAAATACCCTATTATATTATCAATTGGTCAATCTCAGACACATGGTTATGCCTGTGGTGTTAATTTGGCTCAAGGTATGCGAATGAAACTTTACAATTGTTTAATGTAAGTGATAACTCTTCATTCAAATATGGACAATGTGTATGTTATTTTTTTCACCAGATCGGAATACCTATCTTTATCAAGGGAATTACACTATAAACACAAAGTTGAAAAAAATACTGAAAAACAAAATTAAACGGTTTTCCAAAATACAGACATTTTTCAAATTTTTCATGAAAGTCCTTAGAAATGTCATCTGAGCATACTCAAAGGGACATTTCATTATGTGCAATAGGTATAAAAATACCCATGCTCATTGTGGTAAATTTAAAATGAATACATTTCGTAAATAGGGTAAATACTAAGCATATTACTTTGTTTTTAGTTTTAAACTTTATTGATAAATCGCCACCACTACTAGCACCACCACCACCACCAACAAAATAGTCGAGTCCATACGTGTTTTCCTATACTGAAATCTAGTCAACTTCTAGAAAATATGGTCATAATTAAAGCTCGATTCCTAGAAGCAACTTTAAAAATATAAAGTTTAACTGTGTGTTCTTCCTAAAACACCGATGAGGCATTTCACACTGTTGTTTGAGGTGGACATTTATTAAATTTTAACCAAAAATTCAATTTTTTATTTACAGAAAGTTGAAAAGGCAGTAAAAATAAGTGGAATGTGTTGCATAATAAAGGTTTGAAGCTTTTCTCAAAATTTTGTTTCATTTTGATTGACATTTTGTTAATTTTGAGCTCATTTATTGGTATTTTTGGTAAATTCAGATTTGTTCAAAAAAGAGGGCGCTATACATATTTCAAGTTATTGATTATTTTTGATTATTGATTATGTTGTTTGGTCTTTGACGATTTTGGCTAAAATGATAAATAACATTTTCTTGGCGTCAGATGCTTCATTTGCATATCTTGTTTCGGTAGTGCACACCAGCGCATCCCTTCTACATCCAAAAATGAGTTTTTATGAATAGCGCCATCTATTCTGACACTTAGATATAAAATGTCCCTATTTCTATTGGGTTCAAACAACAGTGTTCAGATGCGAATGAAAGCCTAGTCATACCCGTTATGCGCATTGCGCTCGTAGTCACTTCACAATATATATGTGATGGCTCACCCCGAAAGGGGGTACTTTGCAGATGATATCAATTTTAATTTTATCATTTCATCTGTTACAGCATTTTCTAAGCTTTAAAATGACACCTTACTTGTTGAAATTAATCAAGGCGATCAAATATTTACACAGAAATTCTGCTGGAAATTCTTACTAATTTCTTTATTTTTTGCTGCCTATTTTCATCAGTCTCTCGAAAAGTGTTCTGTCGCAAAGTGCCTCTTTTCGGGGTGAGTCATCACATATAGAAACAAAGTTGTTAAAAACTAGTATAAAAACATGCAATTGACGAAATGACATACCAATCCGGCAAAACAGTTACATTTCTATGCCTGACTCTCTCTTACATTTCACAGGAGGTCGCATTGACCACGGTCACCATGCGGGTATTGCTTATGACGCTCTCACAGATACATTAGCATTTGATGAAGCAGTGGAAACCGCTCTGAAGACGACAAATGACGCAGATACTCTTATCATAGTGACAGCCGATCATGGGCATGTTATGTCGATAGCAGGGTATCCAGAGAGGGGAAACCCGATATTAGGCAAGTTTTAGAAGGGGTGTACAAATATGGTAATGATGATGTCTTGCGAGTTAAACAATTGGTCATGTGACAGACAGACAAAATAAAAAATAACATAAAATACTGAGAAGTCTTGAACTCACCCTCCATCATTTTTTCCATGTCACACATTCAATCCCAACTTGACGCCCGGGCTTGACGTCGAGTCTTTGGGTCCTAGAAAAGAGGGCACAGTGAATTTTAGACGTATAATTAGTTCAACGTGAATCTTCAACCTATTTGTTTTACGGAAGAAATGTGTATGAAACAATTCGTTGTGTCGGACGTGAATACCTTACTATAGACCACTTTCGTACATGCGTATGTCCCATAATGCATCTTGAAAGTACCGCAAATACGGGCATTTGTGCGCAAAACGTATTGATACGGTCAATTGCGCAAAAGTTCCCGGATATACGATACTTTCGGCGTGAATTGAAAAATAGTCTATTGACTTCCTGACGTAGCTTCAATACTCACATTGACAGATGCATTTAATTTTGTAAATTTTTAGTCATCATCGATATCTACAAGGTATTTCATTGTATAGTTTACAAAAATAGACATGAATTATTTTCTCCAGCGCCGAGAAATTTGCATGAAGACAATTTTGACGTACATTTACTTACTCTCGGCGGCTTTCCTTGACCTGGTAGTAAATCACATTTTCAAATGACAGGTGCCTTAAATATGTTAAAAATCACATGCGTAAAGGACGCACACCACCAATTGAAACCCATTGAAATACATGCAAAATCCCTGGTCTTGGGCGCTCGTTTCAAGGCTTTTGTGGCAATATTTTGGGTATAATCTATATATCAATAGATTGGAATTTTCTCAAATTTTAATATATGTTTTCATGTATGGGGGGGGGGGGGTCTTCCGATAGCGCCATTTTACCGTTCCGAGGGACTACTTTTTCGGTACGATTAAAATTTCGAATTTTGTGATTGCCAAAGTATTATACAGACTTCGATCTTTAGTTTGAACCCAAATTTGACACATAAATCAAATAAAAAAAAGTGTCTAAAGGGGCCCCTGTACTGCAAAAATATTTTTATACCGGAAATAAAACCATTACACAAAACGTGGAGTGATTTGGTGGTGTATGTCCTAAAAGCGGTTAATGTTTGTATTGTAGGGCGCACTACACTAAATAACTAGCACTAGCAATCCGGTATTTCTAAAATCGGTAAAATTGACTGCCCGAGAAATTTGCATGAAGACAATTTTGACGTACATTTACTTACTCTCGACGGCTTTCCTTGACCTGGTAGTAAATCATATTTTTAAATGACAGTTGCCTTGAATGTGTTAAAAAATTACATGCGTAATTTTAAGCGGTCAATGTTTGTATTGTAGGGCGCACTACACTAAATAACTAGCACTAGCAATCCGGCATTTCTAAGATAGGTAAAATTGGCTGCCCTTGTAGAATGAGGACTTCAAAACGTATGGAAGGGCAATATGTTTGGTCAGTATTTTGTTCTTATTATAAAGTTAGATTTATTTAAAGATGCTCTGGTGCCATTTTTGATCTCCAGATTACTTTGGAAAATTTAAAGGGTTTCCCGTAATTTGCGCTTGATTCTGGTAATACAAAATCCGGCTGTCAGTGATAGGGGGCGTTATTAATTCAGCGTCCAGTATCTTGAAATTTTTGCCTTGATGGTATACTTTTATCATCATTTTGTGTTAGAAGTGATCATAATCATCTGAGAAAAAGCAGTGTTGAAGCAACCAGTTGCTTCATTATTGGGTTTTCGGGTGTTTTTGGGAAGCAATTTTATACAGTAAGTCAATGGGGAAGCTATTTTATGGTGTGTCGCCTGCAATGTCTCTGTTAGAAGACTGAAGGTTAAACCGGGACCTGATCAAATCTTAAGCCATCCAACAGAGACATAACAATACTTTAAAAGCATGTTTGTTTTGTATTGTCTCTGTTGGATGGCTGAAGGTTTCACCAGGTCCTGATGAAACCCCGGCCGTAATGAAACCTTCAGCCATCCAACAGAGGCATTACTATACAAACATTGACCTATTTTACTCATGTGCTTTTTAAGAGTTTTAAGGTAACCGTCAAAAGTTTAGGCTATTGTTTAGAAATATCCAAGTCAGCAAGACAGAGACTAAACTTGACTTCCACAACCCACTAATATCAAACGTTGACAATACCTGAATCGCCTCATTTGAGGTCAATTGTCAAAAGAACACTAAGATCCTTATCAAGTACAATCTTTAAGAATCAAGACAAGCTTAAAATTGAGCTGAAATCGTTGTTTGTTAGCTGATCAGTTAGTACTGCTTCTAATTTCAGGATTAAATCCGGATACTATGGGAACAGACGACTTACCGTATACCACTTTATTATATGCAAACGGTCCTGGAGGAAAAGAACTGGATCGAAGTTATCAGAGTAATGGAACCAGAAGGAACCTAACACTGGAAGCAACAGGTACAGAATGATTAATTATTATCAAACAGTTACAGTTTCCTGCTTGTCACAGAACACATTGGCATCTTTTATCTCAACTGAGTTACAAAGTCGGATAATTCTGAAAAGAAAAAATGGTAGAAACCAAATCGGTTTACGCCACCCTATTAAACCTCAATATTTCATCATGCACCGTTTCGTACGTTTTTCTGAAAAAAATGTTGATGGAAGCCAATAGGTTGGTTGTAAAGTTAGCCACTCAAGTAAACCTAAGGGGTGGGGGGGGGGGGGGGTCCTAGGTGCCCTGCAACTGGTTTAGCGCGAAAACGCGAAAAAAAAAATACACCGCCACTCCGTGTAATTGTCAAACTTGAGGCAGCGGGTCCGTCAGTGGCAAAAAAATTCAAATCGATCCAGTCGTTTTCGTTCTAATTAGCATAAAGTGATTTTTCGAGGGCGCTGTTCAAATTTGTTTTGCCCATAAAATCGAAACCGAATAACTTTTTTTATTATTTTAATTTGGCAATGTAACTGTACTTGCAATGTGCAAATTTGAGCAAAATTTCATGCAAAAATTCTTTCGGGAACACGGTTTTTGACATTTTTGGCGGGATTTTGGCCGCCATTTTGAAACGGTTCATCCGATTTTCAAATGTTTTTCTGTATTTTGGTCCTTTTTACATGCTTTATCATTAACCAGACTTTCAACGTAAAATTCATACGGGTGGGAAATACCTCGGTCACTAAGTGTTAACATTTCATCACCGTTTCATACGTTTTACCAAGTAAAATGCAAAATTATGCACTTCAAAATCACGTTTTGTTGACCGATTCTTAAAGTAAGGGAAAATTTAATCCAATAATTGCCATTCATGAAAAGATGCAACCGAAACGTAACCCATTTTTTGTATGATTTTAGCGAGGGACCTTTGGTTAACCTGGGCGGCTAAAATTTAGCCGTTCTTGGACGCGCATTTGTATACCTTTCCACAACACCACCCCGAGCCCCAACTCCGGACTCCAACCTGTACCCGTCTTGATTTTCTATTTTTGTCTTCGTTTCAGATGATGTTGATTTCCGTCAAACTGCTGCAGTACCTCTAAACAGTGAATCACACGGAGGACAAGATGTGGGCATCTATGCCCGTGGTCCAATGGCCCATTTATTGCATGGCGTACATGAACAAAATTATATCGCCCATGTCATGATGTACGCTGGCTGTCTCGGGGAATACCAAGAACATTGTCATTCAGAGGTGAACTTAAGGTAACCGTCAAAAGTTTAGGCTATTGTTTAAAAATATCCAAGTCAGCAAGACAGAGACTAAACTTGACTTCCTCAACCCACTAAAATCAAACGTTGACAATACCTGAATCGCCTCATTTGAGGTCAATTGTCAAAAGAACACTAAGATCCTTATCAAGTACAATCTTT
>JXSR01S067058.1:77470-89721 GCA_000969725.1 Ophiothrix spiculata | reverse complement strand
TCTATATCATTTGTTCGTGGGATTTACTTTCTGTATAAGTACATTTTGTCAGTATCCTGATAAGGTGGTCATCAATCATGAACATTTATCCATAAAATCCCCCAGATATTCAAGAACATTTTCTAGACTTCTCAAGAACATTTTTTATAGAAAACCCGAAAACAATTTATAGATTTTCCAAAACAAAACAAAACAAAAAATATTTTTTAGAATTTTCAAGAACATTTCCTTTAATCCCCGAGAACGTTTTCTAGAATCCCCGAGAACATTTTCTAGAATCCTCAAGAACATTTTCTAGAATCCCAAAATCATGAGTTCGAATTCATTGTTATAAGAACTTGTTTTAGAAGTGAGTCAATATATAAGAAATAGGATGCATTCAATTCTTACTTCAATGATGTACGTTTTTCATTATTTATCACATTTATCAGTGTATTGCACTTTTTTCATTGGAATTTTCTAGATCTTCCGGCTCCATCATTTTCGGACATTGGAGGAAATTCACTTACGATAAGCTTCGATCAACCTCCACCACAGCTAGAAGGTGACTTAGAACGGTCTATCACACAGTATGCTGTTGTTCTAACTCCACAAGATGGCGGTGAACCTGTTGTTATTAATATTCCTGCTGAAGCCGATTCAGAGGTGGTCATAACTGGCTTAGCACCAGAGACAACATATGATGTTGTGTTAGAAGCTGTTATTGATACCCCAGGACAAGGAGAAGAAACCTTTGATTTGGGTTTCACTCCAGTAACCGTTCAAACAGGTGAGGTTCCGCATCAAAAAGGCATTGTAAACCATTATCACACATAATTATCTTATAAAAGTTACGTTAATAATAGCATTTGCAAAGATTATTGAAAGAGCTTTGTTGCTACCTTTTCAGTAATGGCAGCTACAACTGAAGCCACAACCGGCGGTAGTACTGTGGCAATAGGCACTACAGGTGAGTAATCTCAAATATCGTAAAAAGCCATAGATCTGTAACTTAACCTTTGTCAAGCTAGATCTGGATTGCTTAAGACAGGTGTTTTCGATGTTGTTAATCAATTTAATTGAGTTATTCGACACAATTTTTTTTCAAAATACATACTATAGTAGGATGGAGTTAACAAGATCTCACATTCGTCGTGGTACTCTCGCACCCCGATGCAATGTTCAGCAGTTCTATGTTACACACGGGTACTGCCTTGGACGTGATTCAGTTTCCTTATACATCTCCCGGTTGACTCTCCTTTATTTTCTTCTTTAAGATTTTTAGGACTCGGCACTGTTAGGTTTAGTCCTATAAGTCAATTTTGTTTTTATGTAATCTTGTTTGATTAGTCTAATAGATTTTAATACTAAGTTGCAAGGTTTTTGTTTTCAAAGATTAAGTAATTATATATCTAGAAATAGCTGACCGATAAGACGGCGAGATTAAAATCAAATGGTAGCATTTTTCATGTCCCTAGTAGGTTAATAGAATTATGAATAATAATGGAAAATTGCCAGCATGTAGCGTCTTAAACTTGATCATTTACAAAAAGCCCTTGCAAAACAAACAAATTCGATCATATACTTTATATTGCTACGTTCCAGAAGAACCATGTCCAGTTAATCAGACAAGATGTAACAGCGGTGAATGTATCGATAGTAGTTGGTTCTGTGACGACATACCTGACTGTGAGGATCGTAGTGATGAGTTGATGTGTTGTCCTGACACACAATATAACTGTGCTAATGGAAGATGTATAGAATGGGATATGTGGTGTGATGGAAACAATGACTGCAGAGATGAGAGCGATGAAGACGCATGCGCAGGTTTGTAATCAGTTGACCATATGTGTCTAAATTATCTATCCCTGATAACTTTATTATACTATTGTGTTATACAAAAGACGTTAAGAATAGGGTGTGTCCTCTTATTTGACCATGGTGTTAACGCTACGTGGTTATTTTCTAAAAATTGTTGTCACTCATGGAGAATGATTAAATGTAGCTCCTATTGTTACAGCTGTGCTGGAAGGTGAAATTACACAAACAAATCAATATTTGATCTAACTTTGCGCGCGCAGTAGATGCTGCCCGGCTGTTTTTGCGATAAGTTAATATTAACGCTTTCCGACTGACTTACCAAAAGAAGATCTCTTTAAACAAATCGCTAAGGATAGCCCAAGAAAGTCTTTATTGAAGCTTATTTCCATTTGGGTCCAAGATATTTCTTTAATAATTTTAGTAGCAGGAGCACGGGTATTATCGCCTAACTCAAGCCCTGTGCAATTTCAAATCAGCAGGGGTCCTGATGTCTAATTGAACTGATTCTGCGCATTTAATCTTCAGCAAATCACCGATTTGACCTTTTGAATGTGGGTCAAATATTATACGTTGATATTCAATAATACAAGTCACGCAGCGTTAGTTAATCGGCGAATTAGCATTTTTTATAAAGGTGCGCATGTCTTGTCCTACGTCATAGATGTTTTAATTGGGTTTACAAGCAAGTGTCTGGCTGATTTGAGCTTTTATTTTCTGAAAATTTTTATGAATATTACGAGCGAAAAAACGTAATAGGAAGCGAAAAACAATGAAATGTATACCCTATTAAAGCTTGATATTTCAACAATCACATTGCACTACTCAAATTTCGTTCCGTGTTATATAAAAAATAAATAATGGACGATAAAGATCAAAGAGTGAGAAATGTTTGTAATATTTACAATAGTAAACCGTTATACGTGTACTGCTTGACGTCATCTAATTAGGACTCTGCTTGCTAATCGGATCAATGAAACCGATTGAAATCGTCTGTACAATAATAGCTGTGAGGAGGAAGACCGGAGTACCCGGAGAAGAACCTGCGGACCCAAAATTTGCTTTAAGCAGGGGTTCCGGCCACGATATCTGATACCCTAGTCTAAGGAACGGAATAATTGGTTCTGAAGAGGGGCTGTAGAGAACTGATGTGACCCAAAAATAGCTCTTGAGAACTAATTTTTGGGCTAAATTTGAGCTCTGGATGCAAAATTTCCTGCATTTTAATTGACATGGGGGTCTTGGGCACTGAGTTTCAAAAATGGAGCTATGGAACCGAAACATTGGGCTTGTGAACTAAAGTGCTTAAAACAGGTTCTAGGGAACGGCAGGCACGGCGTAAAAAGGGGGTCTTAAGGGCCACACATACCCTTATCACCTTTTTATGCCACTGTGTGCGTGTTTTTTTTTATTGTTGTTGTTATTGTTGTTGTTGTTGTTTTGATTTATTTTTCTTCTAATGGGAAAAACATTTTAAATAGTCTGTCATTGATAGTCGATAACTAAATTCATTTCAGTATTTTATATTTGTGGCAATTTATGCCGGTCGTTATATAAGCACAGATTATTATCTTTTGTATTGTCTTTTGCTTTATAGCGTTGTTTTTCATTTCATCCTAACATACCTTGATCCATTTGTTATGCCATTTTCAGAATGTGCTGAGGATGAATACAGATGTCGAACCAATATTTGTGTACCACAGGCATATAGATGTGACTACTTAGATGACTGCGGAGATTTCAGTGACGAAATAGATGGATGTAAGTATTTTGATACAAAAAGGCAACATAAGATATGGTAGTTCCGACAAAATGCTGACTAGAGGTTCTATACCACTAAATAGCTTGCAGGAACCAACCATTGATCTTTTTGGCGGATTATTTGCTCACGGAGTATCCACAGAATCTACACTTAAAACCTTGAAAATTAATCAAAATGAAAATGCAAAAATCCCCAGATGATAACCTATTCAAGTTTTGACTATACAATATATTCTTTCATTCCATAATGCTCGTTTATTCATCTGAGAATTGTTGATATGACAAAACATCCTCAAATTGCTTTTTAATCATATAAAAATATAGGAAAGCATATAAAAATATAGGAAAGGCATTTCCTGGTGTTGAACCAATAATCATTGTTGGTTATCACTTGTCTTTTATTAATTATGAGACATTCAAATCGATGTTTTATTTTGATTGTAATAATTTTGGATTAGGTGAATGTGATCCTGCAATTGAATTTTCCTGCGCTGCTGGTGGATGTGTTAATGCCACGTGGGTATGTGATGGAGAAGACGACTTTTATAATGGCAGCGATGAAGTTGATTAAGTATTTAATGGCAATCAAACAGCGCTGATGTTAAGCCCAATAGTTGATGACTGTTGATATTACAATCAAAACTTGTGTAAAATTACAATAAGGCATACGAGTTGATGTTTGATTATGGATTTTTACCTTTCCCAATTAGGTGAATGCGATGCTGCAATTGAGTTTGCCTGCGCTGCTGGTGGATGTGTCAATGCCACATGGATATGTGATGGAGTGGATGACTGTTCTGATGGCAGTGATGAAGTTGATTGTACATGCTCAGATGATCAATTTCAATGTGGAGATGGATCGTGTATACCAGCAAGTTATACATGCGACTATCTATATGACTGTGATGACTATAGTGACGAAACAAGCGCAGATTGTGCATGTGATTCTGCCAATGAATTTGCATGTGACGGAGGCGGTTGCATTAATAGCACGTGGGTTTGTGATGGTGAAGAAGACTGTTTTGATGGAAGCGATGAAAGTGTATGCACAACTGAAATTATGACAACGGAAGGTAAACTTGCATTTTATTATGACTAATTATATAATTTTATTAATGGCCAAGTACACTTGAGTGTTAAACACTAATAAAACTCAATACAAAAACTAAACTCGTTTAATTTTAATAAATTATAGATGTATTTTTTTCTTCTTTGTACATAGTAATGCTTGAAAATTGCAACTTTTTCTAAAACTAAACAATTTTTTTAATCAAATATGTTTCAAACCTTATGGATTTATAAACTTATATCTCCTTTTACTGATGTTTTGATGCCTTTCCATTCTTTTTGGATTACCTCTTCATCTATGTTTTTCTTACTAAGACCCATTTAGGATGACTGTATGGGCACATTTAACAATTATGAAGTTTATAAGGTGGATCAATATCTATTTTTATTAAGGTATATCCATTCTTCCTTTATTTCCAACCTCGCTAAATGTTTGTCACGTGTCTCTATTCATTGTTAGGTCCTACATGTCCAATTGGTGAATTCATGTGTGGTGAAGGAAGCTGTATCTCGCAAGATTGGGTTTGTGATGGTGTTCCGGACTGTCCTGATAACACTGATGAAGAAGAAGCATTCTGTGCAACATGTCCGTTTAAATTCCTCTGTACAGATGGCAGATGTACGGATTTGGTAAATGTTTGTGATGGAAGAAGTCACTGCAGAGATGGCAGTGATGAAGACCAAGTTTGTGTTGGTAAGATCCAGTTTGATTAATGATAAATTTGAAATTTTGGTTGGTTCTTAGCACTGGGGTACTATAATAATTATATGCTTGTAGTAGGTGTATTTCATCAAGACAATATCATCTGTTGGTTTGTGGGTTTTTTTGTTCGTCTTTATGAGTCTGTGTTCCTCCTAATTCAAAACATCATTTAAAAACTAAAACGAAAAGGCATTCAATATAAAAGAATAATCTGGTGTACTTTTTCATCTTTTTCAGATCTGCCGATGCCAACCTTTACTGATATCGGAGGACGGTCAGTGAAATTCAGTTTTGCAGACTCTCCACCTGAACTGACAGGTGACCTAGAGCGTACAATTACCCAGTATGCTATTACCTTCACTCCAGAGGATGGTGGGGAACCAGTAACTACATATGTTCCAGCAGAAGTTGGCTCAGAGTTCACTGCAACCGGCTTAGCACCTGAAACATCTTACAGCATTCTGGTTGAAGCAATTATTGACACTGCTGGGCAAGGAGAAGAAAGATATAATCTAGGGTTTACTCCAATGGTTATTGAAACGGGTAAGTCCAAGTGCGTTGAAATTTCGCTGTAAGTTTTCAGGACCATAGAAAGTTAACGTAGACGTACTAATTTCGATGTTATGCAAAAATGTATTCATAGAAAAAATGTGTGGTTTTTTTTTTTTTTTCAAGATAAGCGGACTGCGTTAAAAAAATCACTACTTAAAGCTACTCGTGGGATACAAAATCGGAATTAGTCAAAGAACTGAAATATGTCCGTTGTGTAAATTCAATGTTTTATTATTTATAGATTAATAACTGCGTATTACTTGACGCGAGTGAAATTGTACATCAATAATGCACCGCGTGCTGAAGTTGGAGTTGTCCGCACTCACGAGGCGCAGCCGAGTGAGTCGGACAACTTCGACTTCAGCACAAGGTGCATTATTTGTACAATTTCACGAGCGTCAAGTAAAGAGCAGTTATTAATCTATTTAATACACGAAAATGATTAGAATAAAATTGCAAAGAAATTAAACGGCATAATTATTTTAAGATGTGTTTGCTATTTCAATAAAACATAGAAAATACAACCATCCATCGTTCCATGTTAATCATTAAAATTTGTATTTACCTTTCTTTTAAAATGAAACTTGCCATACCAGCGCGAGCATGTTACGCGTGTGCGAACATGAAATTGCACAACGCACTACGCGATACGCAGCGTGCAACTAGACGAGATTAATGAATGCGTATAAGTTACCAACTGTCCAATTAGATTTACAATTTCAACGCGTACTCAACGCAGAGTGTATTAAAAATATTTATTTCAGTTATGGCAGTAACAACAGAGGCAAGTTTTACCACAGAAGAAGGGTTCACTACAGATACGATTGTTGGCACCACAGGTAATTTATTCAAACATCTTTTTATTTTGTATTTGGGTTGTTTGTTCGTTACGTTACGTGGCCTCCACGTAAGTTGTTTCTTTGTTTAAATGATATCAGAAAATACGATTACGCATTGCATTGGACTATTAGTTAGTTACGTGGCCTCCACGTAAGTTGTTTTTTGTTTAAATGATATCAGAAAATAAGATTACGCATTGCATTGGACTATTAGTTAATTACGAACAACATATTTTCCCGTTTAACTGGCGCACAAATATGCGAGACAAAACTTTGTACAGAAAAATGGAATTGAAATAATTTAGAAATTAACATATTGCCAGCTTTTTGTTTTTGTGTTGTTTAAAGTTCATAATTGCCTTGTCATGTTTTGAAATGTACAGAAGAAAAGAATTATGTAATTGATCCAGTATATATTGAAGGAAGAATTTACTTACAAATAAAAATAATAACTATATGCAAGATATGTATGAAAATGACATGTGATGAATGTTTTTAATAATACTTAAGGCGCAAGACTTTTTGCACAACAACTGAAACTGAACTGAAGGGACATAACAACATTTGGTAACAGACGGCAATTAAAGGGATTGGGCTAGATTCGTTCTGCTACCTTACATATTTTTACATGAATCGACAGAACATCATTGTAGTAATATAACCTACAAGTAATTTTTCCTAAATTTGTGGAAGACTGGAAAAATTGTTAATTCTTTGACAAATTTGATTTTTTTTCCATCGGAGGAAAAAAATGATGTGAAAACGGTGTTTTGAGTTTTAAATGTTATAAAATCATATTTCTATACCTGTGATGACAAAAGGAATTATTTAAAGCATTTCCATGAGTGTTAAATTCTATATGGAATCTAGGTTAGTCGCTTTAACAAAAGTGAACTACAGAAGTTGAATAAGTTCTAAATTTCTGTTTTCAGAGGAACCATGTCCAGTAAATCAAACAAGGTGTAATAGTGGTGAATGCATCCTCTCGTCGTATTTCTGCGATGATTTCCAGGACTGTGTAGATAGAAGTGATGAGTTGATGTGTTGTCCTGACACACAATATAACTGTGCTAATGGAAGATGTATAGAATGGGATGCATGGTGTGATGGAAACAATGATTGCAGAGATAACAGCGATGAGGATGGATGTGCAGGTATGTCATAAGATTAGATTGAGTTTACAATTTATAACTCTATTATCTCACTCTCTTCTAGATGAAATTACCAAGATTATTTCTCAGATTAGCCTTAGTTGTTTGCTTATAATTAATATGTCATGCATTTTTGATTTAATTTTATCTTTTATGTGGTGGCTCACTATTTAAAATCATTTTACGCAGCTCCAACATGCCTACTTTTATTCACCTTGTAAATGGCCCCTTTTTACCCGGGCTGTTTGTTGATTGACCATTTTTGAGTGACATTTTACCTGATAGGCCGTACTCTTAACTTGGAATAGTCACTACTGTCCATCATACATAGATAGTGAACCTCCGCAATCAATCAATCAACATGCTAACCCCATGAAGGAGTCTATTCGTACAGGGGACCCACGGCTTTACGTGACTATCCGACCACGGAGCAAGTAGAGTAAAGTTTCTTGCCCAATAAAACAAGGAGACGAAAACCGCCCGGGCCGGGGCTTGAACCCACAATCTCTGTATTACGAGAACCGTGCTTTAACCGCTCGGCCACGCTCCCCTCGATGTCTTGATCTGATATCCTTTTTGCTTACAGGAGGTTATATATGAAATTGATCGTAACATCTCTCAATTTTCATGTTATTTTTCAGAATGTACTGAAGATGAATACAGATGTCGAACCAATATTTGTGTACCACAAGCATATAGATGTGACTACTTAGATGACTGCGGAGATTTCAGTGACGAAATAGATGGATGTTAGTATTCTGGAACAGAAATAAGAGGTGTAGTCATACCTGATGACACCGCTGATATATTAATTATTTTTTTAACAAAAATGCCCTGTAACAAGGAATGCAGGTCCTTAAAAGTGTTTTAATTAATTCTGGAATTAGATGTTAAATTGCCAAATATGTTTCCATCATTTTATTTTACTTTTACTCACAAAATGCCCATTTTAAATTTTTAAAAAATACATCATTTTAAGACCGTAATTTGAAGTTTCATTATTGGTGACGCTATTCATGATTTGAAATCAATTATTTGCATTTTGCATAAATTAAATAATTTCATGTGAATTTAACATGAAAAGGTATATATTTTTGGTCTCCTCTACCTCATCCATGTGTCAAATGTCAAAACCAAGGCTCATATATTCTTAAAATCCGGAAACTTGATTTATATAAATAGCACTACAAATAATGTGCTATAATCACCGCTGTTTGATCACCATTAAAAGTAGTGTTCACTTTTTAATGGTGATGAATGGTGATGTAATGTTTTAATTTGAACAGCAAAAAAGTTGAATAGATTGAAAATGATTGATGATATTACAATCAAAATTTGTGTAAAATTACAACGAGGCATACGAGTTGATGTTTGATTTTATTCTTAGGTGAATGTGATCCTGCAATTGAATTTGCCTGCGCTGCTGGTGGATGTGTCAATGCCACGTGGGTATGTGATGGAGTAGACGACTGTTCTGACGGCAGCGATGAAGTTGATTGCACATGCTCAGAAGATCAATTCCAATGTGGAGATGGATCGTGTATACCAGCAAGTTATACATGCGATTATCTCTATGACTGTGATGACTATACTGATGAAACAAGCGCAGATTGTGCATGTGACTCTGCCAATGAATTTGCATGTGACGGAGGCGGTTGCATAAATAGCACGTGGGTTTGTGATGGAGAAGAAGACTGTTTTGATGGAAGTGATGAAGCCGTATGCACAACAGAAATTATGACAACAGAAGGTGTGTAATACAAAATACATTTCAAGCATGTTTTTAATCTAGAAATCAAGTGAATCTTTTGAATTTCAGTCACTTCATATAATTAACCAAAACCTTATCACGTAATTCAACAGGTCCCACTTGCCCTGCCGATGAATTCATGTGTGCTGATGGTACGTGTATTTCCAAGACTTGGGCTTGTGATGGTATACCAGACTGTGCTAGTGGTTCTGATGAAGAAGAAGCCTTCTGTGCAACCTGTCCATTCCAATTCCTCTGCACTGATGGCAGGTGTACAGATCTGGATACGGTTTGCGACGGTAGAAGTCAATGCAGAGATGACAGTGATGAAGACCAAGTTTGTGTTGGTAAGCTCTTTTTGGTTTACAAATTATTTCCTACGGATTTAAGAATCTGAACTGTTTTTCAATTCCTTATTTAAAATTGATGCGTTTAAGTTTACAATAATCAGTATTTTTTAACTAACATTCACCTTTGTTTAATCAGATCTACCTTTACCATCGTTTGGTGACATTGGAGGACGGTCCATTACTGTCAGGTTTGAAGAAGCTCCACCACAGCTTGAAGGAGATCTACAACGAACCATCACACAGTATGCAGTTGTGTTAACCCCGCAGGATGGTGGCGAACCAATTGTTACTTATGCTTCTGCTGAAGCTGGGTCAGAGATCACTGTAGCTGGTTTAAAACCAGAAACAACCTATGACGTCATAGTCGAAGCTGTTATTGATACAGCAGGACAAGGAGAGGAAACGTACAATTTGGGTTTCAGTCCCATGGTTGTTGAAACGAGTAAGTAGTTATCTCGTTCCCATATTAAAGATGTAGGAAAGATTTATAAGAGGATTTTAATATTTGAAACATTTAATATCTTAATCATAATACTCGATATCTTTTTCAAATTTCTACAGTCTTTGCTGTTACTACTGAAGCCAGTTCGGCTGTTGACAGTTTTACTACTGAGATACCCTACACAACCGCAGGTATTTACAAAAGGATATTTATTTCTCATGAAAGGTTTACTCTATAAGTGGTTTATTTCGCGCTACATTAATTTTCGTGCTTTTCGCGCTCAATTCACCTAGCGCGAAAATAAATGTAGCGCGAAAAGTGGTTTGTATATACGAGTTCAAATTATTTAAACAAATTCAGGATGTAGAGAAATTATCGTTGTTAAAGCTTTAGGAATAATACAGAGAATGCTACTTGTATGATCTAGACTTCATACTTGACTTATCTTTTCTGTTTGTTGTTCAGAGTGTTACCATATGATATTAAGAATCGTATACACTATAACTATCTACAACTTTTCACGCACATCCTTCTGTTCTTGTAGGTCCCACTTGCCCTGCCGATGAATTCATGTGTGCTGATGGTACGTGTATTTCTAAGACTTGGGCTTGTGATGGTATACCAGACTGTTCTAGTGGTTCTGATGAAGACGAAGCCTTCTGTGCAACCTGTCCGTTCCAATTCCTCTGTACTGATGGCAGATGTATAGATCTGGATACGGTTTGCGACGGTAGAAGTCAATGCAGAGATGGCAGCGATGAAAGCCAACTTTGTGTTGGTATGTATTGTTAGATTAAATTCAATAGTTTCCAAAGTAGTAGCGGCGCACTGACTGAAATTATGTAGTTTACTTTGTGGAATATGACATGAGGATAAATTTAAGTAATCATAGTAACATGGAAAAAAAACATAATGTAAGGATAAAATATGAAATTGATTTATTGAAAACACAATGAAAGTCTTGCAGAATACAAATAGAGTATTATTGATTTTAATATAAAATTGCAAACAATGCAACATATTGAGAACTTTCAGATCTTTTCCAGTTATAGTTAATTAGTTGTTTACGAAGAAGTTATATCTTGTGAAATCAAATTGCGGAAATTGCATCCTTTTATTATTTCAGACATTCCTGCACCATCGTTCTTGGATATCGGAGGACGATCTATCACTGTCAGTATAGAACAACCTACTCCTGAACTAGGAAGTGACCTGGAACGTTCCATCACACAGTATAAGCTTATCTTTACTCCAGAAGATGGCGGCGAACCAATTACACAATATGTTTCATCTGATCCTGGCTCACAGATGTCTGTTACAGGTTTAGCTCCAGAAACTTCATACAGCGTTCAAGTTGAGGCTGTGATTGATACTGCTGGTCAAGGAGAGGAATCGTATAACCTGGGATTTGTTCCACTTACTGTGGAGACAAGTGAGTTGTTGTTGGGTGTTTTTTTTTCAAATATCACGAAGATAAACGATAACATTTTAATATAAACTACATTCTTATCAATATCTTGTAGATTACGCCTGATTCTCATACGTATTATTAGTTTTGCAATATCCTTTATCGTGAATCACATCGCAGTCATATCGTGACTCAGTCAGTTGTGATCAAGTTGTGAGGTCGTGCTACAGTGAGACCCCAATTGTGAAAATTATTAGTGTGGTTAATATCATTTGCCTCATAGGCATAAATCTTGTTCAATTTGGCCATGGAGCACCCTTTGTAATTTCTTGACAACTACTCTTTGATATGCCTGATTTCTAATTTGTGTATCCCTTTGTACAGCTTTTGTCGTCACAACTGACCCAAGTATAACGGGAACAACCGATGA
>JXSR01S067058.1:60033-74455 GCA_000969725.1 Ophiothrix spiculata | reverse complement strand
GCTGTTATTGATACATCAGGGCAAGGAGAGGAAACGTACAATTTGGGATTCAGTCCCATGGTTGTTGAAACGAGTAAGTAGTTATCTCGTTCCCATATTAAAGATGTAGGAAAGATTTATAAGAGGGTTTTGATTTTTAAAACATTTAATATCTTAATCATAATACTCGATATCTTTTTCAAATTTCTACAGTCTTTGCTGTTACTACTGAAGCCAGTTCGACTGTTGACAGTTTTACTACTGAGATACCTTACACAACCGCAGGTATTTACAAAAGGATATTATTTCTCATGAAAGGTTCATTTAATTTATATATAACACTGGATTCAAGCGTATTTTGAGAGTTAGAATTATTTAAACAAATTCAGGATGTAGAGAAATTATCGTTGTTACAGTTTTAGGAACAATACAGACAATGCTACTTGTATGATCTCAACTTCATACTTGTCTAATCTTTTCTATTTGTTGTTCAGAGTGTTACCATATGATAATAAGAATCGTTTACACTATAACTATCTACAACTTTTCACGCACATCCTTCTATTCTTATAGGTCCCACTTGTCCTGCCGATGAATTCATGTGTGCTGATGGTACATGTATTTCAAAAACGTGGGCCTGTGATGGATTAGATGACTGTGCAAGTGGTTCTGATGAGGACGAAGCCTTCTGTGCAACCTGTCCATTCCAATTCCTCTGCACCGATGGCAGGTGTACAGATCTGGAAACGGTTTGCGACGGCAGAAGTCAATGCAGAGATGGCAGCGATGAAAGCCAACTTTGTGTTGGTATGTATTGTTAGATTAAATTCAATAGTTTCCAAAGTAGTAGCGGCGTACTGACTGAAATGATGTAGTTTACTTTGCGGAATATGACACGAGGATAAATTTAAGTAATCATAGTAACATGGACAAACATAATGTATGGATAAAATGTGAAATTGATTTATTTACAATACAATGAAAGTCTTGCAGAACACAAAATTAGAGTATTATTGATTTCAATATAAAATTGCAAACAATGCAACATATATTGTGAACGAATTTAATTCACAGATCTTTTCCAGTTATAGTTTAAGTTCTTTGAGAAGAAATTATATCTTGTGAAATCAAATTGCGCAAATTGCATTCATTTCAGACATTCCTGCACCATCGTTCTTGGATATCGGAGGACGATCTATCACTGTCAGTATAGAACAACCTGCTCCTGAACTAGGAAGTGACTTGGAACGTTCCATCACACAGTATAAGCTTATCTTTACTCCAGAAGATGGCGGTGAACCAATTACACAATATGTTTCATCTGATCCTGGCTCACAGATGTCTGTTACAGGTTTAGCTCCAGAAACTTCATACAGCGTTCAAGTTGAGGCTGTGATTGATACTGCTGGTCAAGGAGAGGAATCGTATAACCTGGGATTTGTTCCACTTACTGTGGAGACAAGTGAGTTGTTGGTTTGTTTATTCAAATATCACCAAGATAAACGATAACATTTTAATATAAACTATATTCATATCAATATCTTGCAGATTACGCAGGATCCTCATACGTATTATTAGTTTTGCAATATCCTTTATCGTGAATCACATCGCAGTCATATCGTGACTCGGTCAGTTGTGATCAAGTTGTGAGGTCGTGCTACAGTGAGACCCCAATTGTGAGAATTGTTAGAGTGGTTAATATCATTTGCCTCATAGACATAATCTTGTTCAATTTGGCCATGGAGCATCCTTTGTAATTTCTTGACAACTACTCTTTGATATGGCTGATTTCTTATTTGTGTATCCCTTTGTACAGCTTTTGTCGTCACAACTGACCCAAGTATAACGGGAACAACCGATGATAGCACCGCAGGTAATTACTTAAAAATCACATATTGGATTCTTAGTTTAGAGAAGCAACTTGCTTTGCAAATGAAAGTAAAGAAGAAAAGATCTTTTTTGGGGGGGTGGGGGGGTGGGGGGGGGGGGTTGGTGTGATTTTTTATCAAAGTCTCATTTACCTCTTTCAATTTCTCAGAGAAAGCGTGTCCGGTAAGCGAAACACGGTGTGACTCTGGGGAATGCATACTAAATGATTGGTTCTGTGACTCCTACAAAGACTGTGCTGATAATAGCGATGAAATCAGGTGTTGTCCGGACACACAATATAACTGTGCTAATGGAAGATGTATAGAATGGGATGCATGGTGCGATGGAAACAATGACTGCAGAGACAACAGCGATGAGGATGGATGTGCAGGTTAAAATGTTAAAAGGCCTAGTTTAGTCACAAGCCAAATCTCATTCTGTATCTTGTCGTGGCTGAATACTCTAACAGTTATTGTTCTTGTACAGTAGTAGACGTTTAGTCAAGTCATGTCTTGTAACCGGGATTAGGAGCTCTATTGCACAATTTGTCGCCTTATCCTCCCAGTCTGTGCCAAAAATATCTTCTGCGGCTCAACGTTTTGTTTCTGTATCTGTTGTAAACCCGGGTTGTATTCATTTGTGGTTGTGTTGGCATTGATCATCTAGTCTATTGCGGTACATGTTTATGTTCATACTTTTGTGTCAATTTTGTAGACTTCGGCTCAATAGCATTAATTGGAATCAAAGTAATTTGGTGGTCTAATAAATTATGTCATGCAAGTGTAAAACATGTAAAGTGTTGTACCGATGTATTCATTTGTAGTTATGATATCCTATTGCGGTATATGTTTTTGTTCAAATATTTGTGAACGTCAGCTCAATAGTGTTGATTGCGATCAAGTAATTTAGTAGTTTAACCACAGAGTGCTGTTAATTTGTGGTTATGATAGCACTTATTATCTAGGCTATTGAGATATGTTTATGTTCACAATGTTAAAACATTTGTGTCAATTTTGAGAACGTCAGTTCAATAGTGTTGATTGGAATTAAAGTGATTTGGTGGTCTAACCATTTCAGCCAGAGTGCTGTACCGATGTCTTCGTCTTTTTACTCGTCAGTCATCCAGCATTTTTATGTTGGTAGATGATTTTGTCTAAGAGGTCGCTTCAAAACTCCGGCTGACCGGTTCTGGGCGGTTGCCATTGTTTAGAAGAATAGCAACCGACCGGAACCGATGGTTCCGCGTGGTCAACTGCCGGTTTAATTTTGAAGTGATCCCTAAGAAAATTTTATTTAGGTTTTCCCAAAATTGTTTGTAGTTTTAAAAAATATTGTTATTGTATTATTGGTTTACCAAATCATTCCTTTCAAAAATTGCCATTGCTATAGTGTTCAGTTCAGGGTGTTTAATTCGCTTTTGGAAATTATAAATATGTAGGGTTTTAATCAGGTGGCGCTGAGGTTACTAAACAACACAACCTTTCATAAATCATTGGTTGACAGGAGTTTTAAAGTTTGGATTTCGTTACGTCAAGTCTTATATCGTAACCTAGCCGGCTTCCGTCATTCACAGAACAAAATACCGCTTTAATGTCGCATTTATATCTCAACTGACATCAGTAATTTAACTTTATTCAGTTACAGAATGTGCTGAGGATGAATACCGTTGCCAAAACAACAACTGTGTGCCCCAATCTTACAGGTGTGACTACTTAGATGACTGTGGAGACTTTAGTGATGAAATCGATGGATGTAAGTTAACGATTTTTATCATATATTAGGTTGAATTTCAGTTAAATCTATTATGTAAAATGAAATAAAATATCTGGACAACAGATCATTAATAATTCAAAATGTTATTTATTTTAGGTGAATGTGATGTTGCTATAGAATTTGCCTGCACTGTTGGTGGGTGTGTCAATTCTACGTGGGTGTGTGATGGAGTAGACGACTGTTATGATGGCAGTGATGAACTCAATTGTACGTGTACAGAAGATCAGTTCCAATGCGGAGATGGATCGTGTATAGAAGCTAGCTTTACATGCGATTATTTCTATGACTGTGAAGACTATAGCGACGAAACTAGCGCAGATTGTGCATGTGACTCTGCCGTTGAATTTACATGTGATGGAGGAGGATGCATAAATAACACCTGGGTTTGTGACGGAGAAGAAGACTGCTTTGATGGAAGTGATGAAGCTGTATGTACCACCTCCATCATGACAACAGAGGGTGTGTATTTATCTGCCATTGGAGTTTAATGTAGCTTGTCAGTTATGGTTGGGGAGGGCACTCAATTTCGACTTTTGCGCCATGAGCTACGAAAACAACGCCTATTTTTCGCTCACCTCAAGACCCCCGTTTTTGCCCCAAATTTAAACAAATTCTTTGTCGCCAAAAGAAACTGACACACCTTGTCTTTCACAGGTATTTTTTCATTTATTAGTCAAAAAATTGTCAATTTTCAGACATTATTATTTCTTAAACTGTTGCTGAATTTTTACCCCCTATTTTTAACAAAATTCATTGTTTACCAAAAGAACATGGCACAACTGTGTCTCTCAATGATCGATCGTTTCTCATTTAATATTCAACAGAGGATAATCAGCAAAAATTGAGATTTTGTAAATAGCTTATTTTGTCCAATTTTTTATGATAGTGTTTCCATTTTTTCCTGGAGAGACTTAACTTTTTATAATCATTCGTAATCCTGTAAGGTCCTCCCCTTTTGTCCCAATTTGTCACCAAACTAATATTCACCTGTATTGCGCGGTGGCACTCTTTAATGTGTCACTTACAAGTGTGCGTACCCCCGGATCAGTCAATCATATTCAATTTCATTAATGCAAAATTGGAAAGTTATGGGAAGTCATGATCATGATGATTCCAGCACGCATACAACCTTGTGTCATATTATTTTTACAGGTCCACCACCATGTCAGCCCGATGAATTCCGATGTAATGACGGGTTGTGCGTTTTGAAAGTCTGGGCTTGTGATGGTCTTCCAGATTGTGCTGATGAAAGTGATGAAGATGAGGCATTCTGTGCGACCTGCCCATTCAAATTCTTGTGTTCAAACGATAGGTGTACTGATTTGGAAAACGTTTGTGATGGATCAAATAACTGTAGGGATAACAGTGATGAAGATCAAGTTTGTGTTGGTAAGTTATAATTGAATAAAATCAGGTAGTAAAACCTTATTCAGTATTGAGCAAACCCTACAAGATATTGCTAAGGTTTGCTCAACTTTTAGCAAGATTTTGCTCAACGTTGTACTTAACATAATAGGACGGGTGTTTGTATTTTCATTAATTCATAATTTACTCGATATGGGGGTAATATGCGGTTAGCTAACTTATATTAATGTACATAAAAAGATCAAATTGAAAATGGGAGGTTGTTTCACAAAACATAACCAAAACACAACATATATCCGAGAGATATGGGTTTGGCTCCTTCTCGAGTCAAATGCAAATCATACTGATCAGTGATATTTTTCTTCTACATCTGGAATCTGAATAACCATCCGTTTTTATTAACGTTGTCTAGAATGGAACCTCTCCGAGTCATTATATCAGCGTTGTTCTTTTAACAAAGAGGTTCAATTAAAATTGCAAATTATAGCATTTCATGTATATATATATGAACAATTCTAATTATATTTTATAACAATACTGGTGCATGAACAATTCAAAATTACAAAATTTAACCTATAAGACCTATTACACAATTTATGAATGTTTCCATAGCGATTCTGCTGCTCGCCTTGATCATCACACATCGTTCTCACATTTTCATTTCAGACCTTCCTTCACCATCATTCTTAGAAGTTGGAGACCGTTCAGTAACCGTAAGCATCGATCAACCTCCACCAGCATTAGGTACCAGTCGACAGCGTAACATCACCCAGTATGCTGTGATCTTCACTCCACAAGATGGCGGCGATCCCATTACTGCATACATTTCATCTGAAGCTGGCTCGGAAATAACAGTCACAGGTTTATCATCAGAAACTATGTATGATGTAGTACTGGCAGCTGTTATTAATACTGAAGGTCAAGGAGAGGAAACTTACAGTCTACAATTTACTCCACTTTCTGTTGAAACAGGTGGGTTTTCCAAGGTTAACGCCATCCAAGGGGTCATTTCTTTGAAATATATAAATTCTGATGATTCTATTGTATAAACTATGTTCAGAACCATTCCCTTGATCAGTCAATTTTACCCAAACACCATTTTATCCACAAAAGCTGGAACTCAATTCGTTACTGTGTTTGTAATCCCTCAATATGTATGACATCTACTCTTTGAAATTCATTACACCATTTTAAGCAAATAAACAAGTGATCCCATACTTTTCAAAAATGTTCTGTTGACCCACTCATTTTACACAGTAGATTTACTTAACGTTTTCCTCTTTCTCCAGTCACAACAGTAACTACCGAACCAAGTTCAACTATGGACAGTTTTACAGGTACAGATGCTACCGGTACAGCTGGAACAGATGTTGGTACAACAGGTAATACAAGATTGGATTGAAGTAAAGAAAAAGTCAGCCAACTTAATGTGGGAAGGATAGAAATACAGGCATAATATAGAAAAACGATGTATAGGTATGATTTAGACACTAACATAACAAACGAACTCCAATAAACAGATATTTTTGGCGAGTTTGTTCCATTTGTGTGTATGTATTATACTTACATTGTTTTCCTACATTGGGTTTATATTGTTCTCCCTACATTAAAAGTTTGCTTACATTTTTTTTTTTCTTTACTTATATTGTTGCATTCCGTATCAAATTTCATCCTTTTGTGTGTTTTGTACCTGGCCCGTTAGATCTACTTGTTCAATATTTTGTCACGTTTTCTTTGTTTATGTTGCTTGTTAACATGTTTGTTAATGTTCCTTATCAAACCTTTGAAATGTTGTATAGGACATGATTTATACTTAATATAAACAGGTTGATGGAAAGTCGTAGTTGATTACTCAATATCTGATATCCACCTTGTCAAATTTCTCAGAGCCACCATGTCCAGTAAATGAGACACAATGTGCCTCAGGAGAATGCGTACCAAGCAGTTATTTCTGTGATGGTTTCGGTGATTGCCCAGATCGTAGTGATGAGTTGATGTGTTGTCCTGACACACAATATAACTGCGCTAATGGAAGATGTATAGAATGGGATGCATGGTGTGATGGAAACAATGATTGCAGAGATAACAGCGATGAGGATGGTTGTGCAGGTTAACATGATTTTCGTGAAATCAAAATATCGCTGGCACAATTTTCAATTTTTCTTGCGCAATAAAAACTACTTGCTGCTGCAATTATACTCTCTACCTACCTCTATAGTATTCTTTAAAATCTGTTATCTACATTATTATCTTTTATAGCAGTTTATTGCCGTCCTTCAATTTCATGTATATCATACGCAGTATGAATGTTCATTTTTTATTTATGCCAAACGCATATCAAGGCTATAACAGTGAAACACAAAAGGTGAAAAAAGCTAGTGTAATGCTAACAACTTGTCGCCAAGAAAGCAGTTCAACTCCTTTTTTGAAGTAGTTAGCCTGTTTCAAAGAGGGATAGAAACATCCTATGGGAAATCTAACTAACCATGAGAGTACGAGAAGAAATATCGCCGCATGGGGATATGCTTGGAAACGGTTACTTACAGCGTCTCGGCAAATATTTAAAAAACTAATTTAAAAATAACTATTTCTTAATCTTAGATGTTTTCATATTCAATTTTTCATTATAAATTGATTAATCTAAACAATTGGTCAAACTAAAGTCACGTATCTGATTTCCTTGTTTACAGTTAATCCTGCAAAAGTGAAAAACAAAGCCAAAATTGTACATCATATTGCTTTTGCTATTACAAAAATATTGCATATAACACTCATCTTCGACTCGTGCAAAATTCTAACAGCTTGTGCATTTTTGTTTTTCGTATTTGTCTCCAATGACATCCAATTTATAATATCATCGTCTCGTATCTGTTAAGATAAGTAAAGCCTTCACAAATTAAATCGTTTTCTTTAGGAATTGAGACGCTCACCAAAATTGTATCCAAAATTAGCTTGATCAAATCTATCCAAATATTAAGTTCTTTAGATATCATTAAATTGATATTATGATATTATATCAATGCAAAATTAGCTTGATCAAATCTATCCAAATGTTAAGTTCTTTAGATATCATTTAATTGATATTATGATATTATATCAATACACAATTTCTTTCCTGATCTACCTGGGAACATTTGATGAGATAAAACATTTACTTCTTGACTAGTGCTTTTTCTTCCTCGAAACAATAGGGAAGTTACTATGTTGCACAGACAGACTATTGTCAATTACACATGACGTAGATATGGTAAACAAAACTTTGAAGTTTGAATTTGCAATGTCTGTCTGTGTATCTGTGTTTCCGTCCATCTATTTTTGGAGATGGTGGGTCGCACGCTCCTGAAACTTGGTGGGTTTGTGCAACTTGGTCCGAGGAGGATCGAGTTTGCGTTTTTGAGGGGTCCGGTATGGTCATCCAAAGTCAATCTGAGGTCAAATCTTGCAATTGTCCATAAAGTTGACCTGATGTCATCTCAGGTCATTTGAGGTCACCACGGGTCCCCTAGTACGTAAAGGATCATCACATATCAGTCTCTGTTACAGATCATATAATTGCTACTGTCTCGAGTAGTTAGATAAATGCACATACTTCTGGTGTTAAAGGGTTATAATATGCTCAAATTATTTATTGCTGTATATATGATTATAATGGTGGATGTTTAATTGTCTGTTTAATTTGCCTGTAATAATGATGCGAAAATTTGTACTGGGCGTTTAGTTTCGTGACCTTATGTTGCAGCAAAGAGAATCTTTTTTAATGTCTCTCCTTTAAAACTTTTATCAAAATCCGGTGTATAAACTTGTCATCATTTTATTAAAAAATATTGGAAAGTATCATTTTTCACTACTTTTTTCGCTACTTTTTTCATAAAAATTCAAGAGCCGAATTTGTCATTCATGTTTCATTGGTTAAAAAGGGTTATATATTTTGGTTCCATTATAAATAATTACATGTAATAAATACTCATAGATGGATTTTGCAATTTGATTTTTATTCTCCTGCGCTGTAAGTTCTTTGAAGATTTTGCCTCGTATGTATTGTATATTTATAAATATAATATATTATTTTACTCTGTGTTGGTAATACGATTTTTTTTCCTTCAAATTTTCAGAATGTACTGCAGATGAACATAGATGTCGAGATAATACTTGCATACCGAATTCTTTCACATGTGATTATCTTTACGATTGTGCTGATTACAGTGATGAAACTGTCGATTGTAAGTAATCTTTTCACGTACGCAGCGATTCTTGACCGAGTACAAACCAAATGTCCTGTTGAAAAGTGCTTATTTTTCTTTCGCTTGGACAACATCAACAATAAACTCATTAAAAATGATGGTCAATCAATTCCAAAATCTTTATAATAGATGTTTATACGGTTACGTGAACTAGAGTGTATTCCAAATGAATGGAACAAGGGAATTATTGCAATTCATAATAAAGGGAGCAAATGTGACTTAAGCAATAACAGAGGTATTACTCTCAATTCATGTGCACCAAGGTTTTATAGTCGACTGATAACTAAATCAATTTCAGCTTGAAGAAACTAATATTCTCAGTGGAATTCAGAGGATTTTGGGTTAATCATCGCTGTGGAGATCAATTTATTTTCACTGAATATATTATAGTATTATAGCTTGCATACATGCAGAAAATCAACAAACCTTTCTTGCTAGTTTATTATTTTTTTTATTTTGGTATGTTCCAGGTACTTGTGTTCCATCCAATGAGTTTACCTGTGATGGTGGCGGTTGTGTCAATGCTACCTGGGTGTGTGATGGAACGGAAGACTGTTTTGATGGCAGTGACGAGGCTAGATGTGCATGTGCAGAAGGTGAATTCCAATGCGGAGATGGATCGTGTGTACCAACAACGTACACATGCGATTATCTTCCTGACTGTCCGGATGGCAGCGATGAGAGCAATGCCAACTGCTCATGTGACCCTGCCATTGAGTTTGCATGCTTTGGCGGTGGATGTGTTAATGCCACATGGGTTTGCGATGGTACAAAAGATTGCTTTGATGGGGATGAGAGTGATGAAAGCATGTGTGCTACTTCAGGTATGAAATTCAATAATAGTTATAACTGGGAGAACTTTTGACTCCAAATAAAATAACTTCAACACCGATTTGAGACCAAATAAAATTTCATACTAAATTGAACATGCATTGAATTACCATATACATTGCCTCAAATGTTTGTTACCAGTTTATAGTTTAAATTCGATCGCAAATATTTGGTGACGTCTCGACCAAATGTTTGGTTGTGAAAATTTTGTTTGGAGGCCGACTATGTTTTGAGCCTTGAGCCTAACGTGGAGTTTGGTATTGTTTTCAGGATAAGTCTCAAAGAGTTAATTGATTATTTCGTTACATTGTCAAACTCATGCTAATCTTTTTCGAAAATGAACAAAGAAAGTATGACACATTATGTATAATTTTGAAACTTAGAAATAAAATATTCAAGTACGTTTTAACGAATTTAAAAGTAAAATTTGCATTATTTTCCGTCCATTTGGTGAGAGCAGGTCTCGTTTAGTTAAGTTTGATAGGCTGAGATAAAGAAATATCGAGTGATAGGTATTAGCATCCTGTAACTTAAAAACACCAGTCGTCCGCCCAAAAGCTAAAGAGACAATTTTTAGCTGAAACGTTATACTGGGAAAGGAAGATGATCATTACTAGTCACATACAGAGCATCGCGCTGTCATACATGTATTACGCAAATAGCTTTAGAGTTATAGAAATACATTTTACTTTTTTATCTTTATATCCCTGCAAACAAATTACATCAGGTTACAGGGTTGCTTTTTATGCCATATAAATGGTAAAATGATTCTAATTTGCCTTATTCGTTAACAGAACCAACATGCCCACCAAGAGAATTCATGTGTGGTGACGGAGAGTGCATCCCTGAAGAGTGGGCTTGTGACGGATTCCCTGATTGCGATAATTCAACTGATGAAGATGCAGCCTTCTGTGACACTTGTCCCTTCAAATTCCTCTGCACAAATGGCGATTGTGTATCCTTGCAAGATATATGTGACGGAGTTGACCACTGTAAAGATAACAGCGATGAAGATCAAATTTGCTCAAGTGAGACATTCTTTAGTTTGTCTTTTAACAATATATGAAGGACTGAAGTATAATTTTGAAAATAAATGATAAATATGTCAGTAACGCAAAAAAAAATATAACTTGGTGTTAGTGTATACAGATTATATGTTTCAAGGTTTCTGTGTTTAGTCATGATAAACTCAAATCGTAGTATGGATGATACCATTTTGTTATGGATCTTCATGTAGGGTTATGTAAATATGATATATTTCTGTGCAATGTGATATATAAAACTTTTCTATGTGTAATTTCAGTTGTTTTACCGTCCCCAACGTTTACTGATATCAGAGACCAGTCAGTAAAAATTATGTTTGAAGAACCTCCACCAGACCTGTCTGGTGAGCCACAGCGTACCATTACACAATATGCTGTTACTCTAACACCGCAAAATGAAGACGCTCTAATAATCATATATGTGCCAGCTGCAGCTGGATCTACGAACAGTGTGATAGGTTTAACACCAGAAACAGCTTATGATGTTCAAGTACAGCCTATTATTGATACGGCAGGACAAGGAGAGCAGATATATGATATTGGCTCTGCTTCAGGAACGTTTGTAACACGTAAGTTCAAGAAGAAGAAGAAGAAGTAGAAGAAGAGAAGAGAAGAGAAAGAGGGTGATGATGATGATGATGATGATGATGATGATGATGATGATGATGATGATAACAATCTTTTTGAATTGTGTCAATAAACAAGAGTTACTGACTAATGCTTTATGTTTCTTTTTATGTTGCAGTGGCACTACTAACAACAACAGGTAAATCATAATAATTTTTCATACAAATCTTGTGATCAAATTGCTTTTCAAACTATGACTTCATAGCTGTCTTGATTTTGATTGCGCGCGTGTGTAATACAGTCATGTGCTGTGTTCTATTTCCTTTAAAGGCATTAGCCAACCATGATCAACATGGGTATGAAAACATGTGAAAACTTTTTGAATCAAAGACAACAAGACCTTAATAATAGTATATATATTATTAATATCAAAACAAACAAAATCATATCACTTGCTCTAAAAAGACAATTTTCAGCCAAATTCATTTCATGGGGTTCTGTCAGAGCAGTGTTTCGATTTTCCTAAAGTTTGAGATTCCAAATATACACCTGTTAATTTAAAAGTGAACATTATTCTTTAGGAAGGTTAAATTTACATAACAACATGATTTCTTCACTAAAACATATTGTTAGTAACAAAGAAGTTTAAATTTGAAGAATTTATTTATTTATTTCTAGAAACACTTTCACAGAATTATTCATTCGCCGGAGAATAAAAAATTCAAATCACAAACAATTGTCTGTTTTACTGTAAATTTTTAAGTTCAACAAGAATGATTTTGAATATTAATTATTAGTTTTTAGGTATATACATTCTGAAAATGCAATAAAATCAATACGTGTTGAGGAAAGTTGAACTTCACTTTGGTGATCGTGGTTAATGCCTTTAATATAGTGGTCAATAACTGTGCACTAATTCTGACAATTCTTCTTTGTATTTTCTACTACCTTTATCCTGTCCTTCCCTCCCCTGTTCCGTTTCTTACTTCTTCATGTCCCGTAGTCTTTTCTTAAAATAAAATAGACATTTTTTAGGAGTAAAGTTAAGTCATTTACTATAAAGAAAAATAAAAAGTTATAGAGAATTTCATTCTCTTGCAGGCGCCACCGACGTTGGCCCGTTTGAAATTGTGTGTGCTTTTTATTACTCTCATCATACTCATACTCATAAATCACATCACCATTTTTTAGATTAGATTACATACATATGTCCATAAAGTCTTAAAAGTTATTATGGTAATGACCATTCATATTTTTACCATTTCTACACATAATGTAGTTGAGCACGCTCTCTAATAACACTTCTTTAGCAGGTTTAGCTTTAGAATACGCTTTTTCATAGTGAACTACAAACAGCAATAACAACATTTTAGCAAACCAATCAGTTTTATTCAAATCAAGCGGAAATAGGTTGATTGTAAAACTGGATTGTTTTTAAATTCACTTTACAAAGAAAAGTTGTAATATCACGGTCTAAAAAAACTCGGACTTCGGTTGGTCTATATTGATCACGCATGCCAGAATGCCAGGATTAAATATGAAGCTTATTCTGATTCCGGATCAAAATATGATCCGGAAATGGAACACATCTGACCATTTTAGGTTCAAATTGATCCTTTTTCGATCAATCTGATCCTTTTTGGAGAGTGCATAACAAAGTATGAGGAGACCTGTTGATGAACTTATCCAATCCCAATCTAATTTCTTCGTAGTGTTTTTTTTCTCTCAAGCCTATGCGATTTCTTCAACGTATACAACGTATACATATGACCCTGTCAATGACGCATTTGAACATTTCCGTTATCTAAAAAATGAGATTTAGTGATACCGTGGTCTAATAGGGTTAAGTGAATTGTAGAAATTCTGTTTCAAAGTAGGAAGTTTCAAATGACATGCAGATTCAACTGTTGCTGTTTCATTTTAAAAAAATCATCTTGATTAGGTTATTGCCAAGGAAATCCAACTTGGTACTTGGTACCAAGTAAGCTAACGGAAGCTTATTTTCAACTTGGGTCCAAGATGTTTTCAAATTCAGTATTTGAATGCAGGAGAAACACCGGAGTGCCCGGAGAATAACATGCGAAAGCGAACATAGACAGAAAAAACAAATGCACATAAAGCGCCGGGCCGAGGATCAAACCCGGGACCTCGTTGATACAAATCGATGAAACTACTGCTGCGCTAACCCGCTCGCCTTAACAACAAAACTAATACAACTACGTTTCTTAAAAGAAGAATAACAATGCAACTGCAACTATATTGCATTAAGATCAAATAATGAGATTTATTCTTTACCTTTAATGAAAATTAGCAACATATTTAAATAAAATCTAAATCCATGAGCCAATGACTAAGTTAACTTACACCTACTTTAACATCTAAAAACGTAACATCATCGAAATTATTGGACAACAAGAAAGTGTACTGCTGAACATGAGTAAAAACTTACGATGAGAATGAAACCAAATAAGAGAACCTTCAGAACTATGCTATTTTGTCCTAACCAAGTATTAACCCCAAGATATACTTAGTCATTTTCATTATAAGAAATACCACAATTAAAATATTAAATGATTTTGAGTGTGTATACAATTTTCATCAAAAAATTATTTTTGTTTTAATGAGAACAATGAAAATGGTGATGTTTCTCAAGGACAGTTTTAAAATGAAAATTTAACTTGTTAGCAATTAAATATTATAATAATTTTACCTATTTTGTGAAGATACTTCTGATCGGTGTGCATTAACTCCTGG
>JXSR01S067058.1:19136-34472 GCA_000969725.1 Ophiothrix spiculata | reverse complement strand
CCCTTTTTATGGATTTTTCGCAACTCTAATAGTAATATAGATAGACAAGACTTTACTCAAATTATATATTTGTTTTCGTTACAATTATCTTTTTTCCTTTTTTTTCTAAATCTGTTATTTTAATTCAACATTCACAGCACCAACATGTCCTCCGGATCAATTTTTGTGTAGTGATGGTTCGTGTATCTCGAAAACCTGGGCATGTGATGGAATTGAAGACTGCACCAGTGGCTCTGATGAGGATGAAGCATTCTGTGCCACGTGCCCCTTCCAGTTCCTGTGCACTAATGGCAGATGTACGGATAAAGAAAATGTCTGCAACGGACGAGATCAATGCAGAGATAATAGTGACGAAGATCAAATTTGTGTTGGTAAGTTTCAATTAAAAAACTGCTTCGGGAAGTTAAATATACTACGTCTATGATATAGAATTAGTCTAAGTCGTAAATTGATAAATGCTGTAGAGACACCTTTTATAGCTATTGTACTAAAAAGATGTGTTTTAACGCCATCTTTACAAAACAGTAATTATATGCATCATATTTTATTTTTATAAATCTGCCAGTAAGTAAGGATCAGTATTAAATGCTCGTTAAAAATCGTTAAAGGCAGGTGACCCATGTTACACATATAATTATTTTGTCGTTATCTAAATAAAAGACCAATATCAAATTGCAATTCAGAAGTTTTTATTAAAATAGCTTGCACTGAGGTAATGTGCCTGATACGACCATAGTAAATAACTAAATATTTGGTTTTATAAACCAAAATTTACGACCAATTCGACCATATCTCATTACTGAACTTTAGTAAGGATGTAACATTTTACAGAGGTTGTACAAAATATTGGGTAAAATATGACCTTTCTCGTGGTTTCAACACTTTTATTTGGTTTGGGAAAGTAGGGGTTGAAAACGTCATTGGGTAACACGCATTCAAATAAATTAACAAATTGCATTCACAGATATATCACCTCCGTCAATTGGAAACGTAAATGGAAGATCCATTACTCTGAATTGGGACGAATCTCCACCGCAGTTGGAGAGTGATATTCGACGTAATATCACACAGTACGCTGTAACATTAACCCCGCAAGATGGTGGACCCGCTGTCACTGTATATGCCCCGGCTGAAGCTAACGCAACCCTTAAGATACCAAATTTAAATCCCGAAACCGATTACGACATTGAGATAACTGCTGTCATAGATACTGAGGGGCAGGTAGAGGAAGCGTATGACCTTGGAATACCTATATTGACGATTAATACTGGTAAGTGTTTAGTACATACAAACCATAATCTTGGTTCTCTTCTAACTGAGTTAACCGTCTAATAATGGGACACTCACGTTTGAAAGTAACGAGGTGAGTCAAAGACCTCAGAAGTAGGAGCTTTTCGGTGACAGACTATAAAGAAGAAATTATCTTTTAGTGAGGACCTACCTACCCGCAATTTGGGATCATTTGGTGAGGACTATAAAAATTTTGGTGTTTTTAAAGACTTACATAGCAAGACGCTGAAATTTGGTGTAAAAAGAGTGCTATTCCTTCGATTGTAACAACCTAATTACCATGAAATAATGATTCTTATGGCACAACAGTCTTGTAAGTACCTATTGAGTTTTCCGGTGGTGAATACCACTCAAAGAAACCGCTTTAACAACTCATTTTTGAACATCATCAGCTTGTCATCATCAGCGATACTGCATCACATTTACTATACTTGAAGCCCTTCCAAATAAACACTAAAAGATGTGTGATTTAGTGAGAGTATTTTTGTTAAATAGGGTTATTCATTAAAAGCATTTGCAAAAAAATAATTAAATGTATTTCTGAAAACAAGGGTCATTCAGCAAGAGGCAGCTGTTTCGGGAAATGGGGTCATTTATTGAGAGAATTTAGCAAATTGGGCTGCTTTGGTGCGAGCAACATTCGGTTTAATAGAAGAGGTTTCAAAACAAGGGTCAATGTTGCTACGCTTCCCTGTCACATATTTTAGGAGTTCTAATTACATGGTCACATGTTTGTTGTTAATACAAAGATTATTTATGTGGTAGGGAATCTACTTGATTTGAAAAAAAAAATACTCGTAAGAGTAGTGATTAGTCTGCTTCAGAATAGAACAGGTACCCAGTAAAAAAGTTAAGTTAACCAACACAAGTCTTTACCATAAAACGCTCACAATGATTGAAAATTGATTAATTTTGTAGGCTCTGCACCTACAACATTAGCAGGCACAACAGGAGTAGGTGTGACAGATGTAACAGCTACCACTGACATGGACGTGACTGATATAGGCACGACAGATGCTGTCACTGAAGGTACATATTTTACTTTAAACCGATTTGTTGCGATTATATAACATTGTTTTGCTGTTATTTCAAATAACTCATGTACAAACATGTACGTACCGTATATGTTTTGATAAAAATCATCCATTTTTCAAATTTGTCTTTTAAAATCCCACATTCACAGCACCGACATGCCCTCCAGATCAATTTTTGTGTAGTGATGGTTCGTGTATCTCGAAAACCTGGGCATGTGATGGAATTGATGACTGCGCCAGTGGCTCTGATGAAGATGAAGCATTCTGTGCCACGTGTCCTTTCCGGTTCCTCTGCTCAAACGGCCTGTGTAGGGACTTAAATAATGTTTGTGATGGAACGAACCATTGCAGAGACAACAGTGATGAAGACCAAATATGTGTTGGTAGGTTCTGTACTCATGTAAGAATTTCTTAATTAGACGACAACGTTGTCCAAAACGATATTCCATATCGTAATTGAGTTTGATTGATCCAGATAAAGTTATATATAAGTCTAATTAGAGAATATAAAAGCATGCCAATCCGAATGACGAACGAGGCTTATTTGATGTTGAAAAACGCTGCTATTGGGCCTCATAATAGAAAGAAGCAGTAGGACAACGTCGTCCCAAACGTTATACCATATCGTATATTCGGTTTGTTTGTAGAGACAATAGAGATGGTAGATCAAATTTGTATTGTTAGATTATTACTACACTTATGTTAGAATTTCTAAATTAGAAGATTCGTACAAAACTCGAATTGGTTCCCCGACTAAAACTTAGTGATACACTCAGAAACTAGCAATAAGTGTAAAAATATATCAAAAATTAATAGGACAACTAAAAGTCATGATCATTGGGAAACCAATCCACCATCTATCTTATACTGGTGGAATAATACTTTATGAACTGAGTATGGTAATCGATTCTGTCTACTGCTCAGCAGCCGGAATCAATTGATCTCGTGTAGATCCAGATTATTACACATTCTGCTTGTAATACAATTCGTGTTTTTGTATTTTGTTGCACAGTAATATCACCTCCGTCACCAGGGGATGTATCGGGTAAATCGATCACTCTAACGTGGGATGAACCAGTACCTGAACTTGGTAATGACATTCGACGTAATATTACACAGTATGCCGTCATATTGACTCCACAAGATAAAGGAGATATGGCACAACCTATTACGGTATTTGCTCTAGCTGGACCCAATACAACTATTGAGGTAACGGGATTGATGCCAGAAACTGAATACGACATTGATGTTGAGGTCGTTATTGACACTGAGGGTCAAGGGGAAGTGACTTATGACCTTGGGATACCAACTTTCAAAATTAGTACGGGTAAGCATATTTGGCTTCGCCTCTTCATATATAACCACTTTCCTATATGCATTGTAGTTCTCAAGTCATATGTGATAATAATACATCATTGTCCTTAATCATCATCATTTAACAATTTTGCTTATCAGAATCACCGTCATTCTGTACGTTTGTAAGCAGGACGAATTTTTGTTTTCTAATAAATTGTAATGCTTCCATTTTGATATTCGGCATTGGTCGGTAGCGTTCGAAAAGACTAGTTATGATCCACTAAATATGGTATTTATTTGAACATACGCTTTTACAACAGCGGCACACGTACTTGACGGTGCGTTCATAGGATACAAAAGTAAACTGAAGAGAAAAAAAAAACAATGAAAATATTTTGTTAAAGCAAAATTGCGACTTTCCTTTCATTTTGATTGAACATTATGTAAATGTTGTTTAAGTCTTTTAGTAAGTCTATAAGATTGGTACAATTATTGGTGTCACTTTAAACCTTACATTAGGTATTGTGCCAACAACAGAGGCAGTAACAACTGGTTTTGGGATCACAGACACAGCTGGCACAACGGATGAAGGAACGACAGGTAGATAACTATGTTGAAATATTCTCAATCAAATTGTAAACTGCTTTTAAGGGAGCCGCAAATTATAAGACACACGACGACAGAGTGGTGTCGATAATTTGGTAATGAAGATTATTCATAATGGTTTTCTTGACAATACATTGAATTTTAGATTAAGATGTTTAAATGAGACAGATATTTATACTAGTGGTTATTTGGTTTTGGTTTGTTTTTATTTTTAAATGTCAAATTCTAGTAAATTTAGTAATGTAATTTAGTAATTTATGTAATGTATGATACTCTATCTTGAGCCCAACCATTTAAAATAAGTGTACTGGGTCCAGAGTCAAGCATATTTTGAACATTTCATGATAGCTTAAAAGTTGTGGTTGAATTTTATGATTGGATATTTTCGTTGGAATTTAGAAACACCATGTCCATCAAATCAAACGCGATGTGATAACGGAGAATGTATTCCAAGTGAGTGGTTCTGCGACAGTTTCGGGGATTGTTCGGATCGTAGTGACGAGCTCATGTGTTGTCCTGACACACAATATAACTGTGCTAATGGAAGATGTATAGAATGGGATGCATGGTGTGATGGAAACAATGATTGCAGAGATAACAGCGATGAGGATGGATGTGCAGGTGTGTTCTTGACGTGGAGCTATGTGGTTAAATTGCCTGCCGCATTGTAATGGTGCATGCAAATAATACAGCAAATTGTCTGCAGTTGGGTGTGGTGAGGTTTAGTTGTGTAATGTCATGGCTCATGGTGCATCGGCATGATGTACTTTTGTTGCAATATTATAAATGCAGTAGTCGTTGCTTTAAACCGCTATTTTTCAGTGATTGTGACACATGTTGTTGTCGATTTTGACATTACAGCATGATATTGTGTCTTATATTTCTTCATACATGTACATGTAACATCGCTAGTCGAGTTGTTTACATAACTGTTCTGCAAATGCTGTTATTATAATTTCACGAAGGTGTAATCGGTACTTGCACCAGTCGTGATTCATGATGGTTCGTCAGAGGTAGGCCAACATATTTTTTTTTAATGCAGCAACAGCAAAATATCCACCTGCTTCGCTCCGTGGAATCAAGCATTAAACCACTTATAACATTAGCTAATTCAAATGTTCGTAATGGCATTGGATAAACGCTTACTGAGTGTTATTTTGTACTTGGGTTTTGAATGAAAACGTCAATGGAAGTCTTGAACCTACTCCTCAAGCCTTCAGTATACTCTATAAACCTTAAAGTATGCAGCAAGCAATCAGACTCTGTTACGAGATCTATAGCATATCCCCTGTATTCTACAACATTATGAAGTAGTTGTTTTGTATTGTGTAAGAGTATAGCAATGATTGATCAGGATTGATTAGGACCAAATCACTGCAAATTAATACTCTTGTACGTGAATTGATCGTGATTTTGGTATTTTTTGGCTAATTTGTTGCTAACAAATAGACAAATCTTTATCACAAGTTTATTTGCCGTATGGTCATATTGGTTTTTGTGCGTTAATCGGCTACTTGTTGCATACTTCAAGGTTGATAGAGTATAGTATCCTCAAAGATTCACCTCTCATTCACATTACTTCGTAAAAATAGGGTGAAGATTTACTTTGATCAAATTAAAATTCATAAAATTATCCGTGCTCTATTTTTTGTGATCCCAAGATTTGACGTTGAGTTGACGTCGAATACCTGACGACCCTTGAGGAAGGTTGTTCCAGACTCTCGTTAACACTGGCATAAATTGAGCTTTGGTGATTATTGCTTTGCTACTTGCATCAGATCCTGTCTATAGCTTAGAAAAACTTAGGTTCAAATTACAAGGTTATTTTGTATCATTTCAATACACAGCATATGCAAAAATAGCAAGAACTAACTGCTTAGAATCCGCCGGCTTTCATATGTGGTTATATTATAATTGTTTCTGACTAAAATCGAAATCATCAATTTTCAGAAAATCACAAACAAAAAGTTTTTATGTCATTTATCCAATCATAATTCCAGGAAAATGCCTTCTCCGATTAAAAGCTAATATATTAGGCATAAAACATTCTTGATTATTTTATTGACTTATATTGGTTCGCTGACCACTTTTATTTTGATCGAAAATATTACAAGTTAAACATTCATCAAATTTGATATTCAAATTATTTTTTTTGAAATTAATGGTAGGCCTACTCGTTAGCTATAAACATGATAACTCGGTCACATTTCATCAAAATAGTATTTATGCATTGTTAACATTTTGTAAAGTATTTACAGATATAAGAAATGTAAAATTAATCTTGAACTGTGTTTAATATGTTTGGAAAATAATTAGAGACCTTTGATAAAGCTTTTCTTGGGTAAGGTTTTAATATTATAATTTTATCATTCATTGTTAGAATGTGCCGAGGATGAGTACAGATGTCGAACCAACATTTGTGTACCAGAAGCATTTAGGTGTGACTACTTGGACGATTGTGGAGATTTCAGCGATGAAACTGTTGGATGTAAGTATTAAAAAAAGCAACACATGAGATGTTGCAATTTCCAAAGAAGACGTGAATACCAAATAATAACTTGCATTATGTCTAACCCGTATCATTATAATCTTGCGAGTATATATGTCTCTGGATCTTCATTGTATGTAGATGGTTCTTAAACATCACGAAGTCAACCATTGATTTCTTACCATTTTTTAAAATATAAATCTTCATGGTCTACGATCTGAGAAATCTCCGAAATTGATTGTCGTGCTTTTTAAATTTTATAAATTATTTTTAATAATCAAGGTATTTGCGATACAACAATTGAATTTGCCTGTGCTGCTGGTGGATGTGTCAATGCCACATGGGTATGTGATGGAGCACCAGACTGTTATGACGAAAGCGATGAATTCAATTGTACTTGTACAGAAGATCAGTTCCAATGTGGTGATGGATCGTGTATACAAGCTAGCTTTACATGCGATTATCTCTATGACTGTGATGACTATAGCGACGAAACAAGTGCAGATTGTGCATGTGACTCTGCCGTTGAATTTACATGTGATGGAGGAGGTTGCATAAATAGCACCTGGGTTTGTGACGGAGAAGAAGACTGTTTTGATGGAAGTGATGAAGATCTATGTGGATCAACAGAGGTACCTAACACGGATGGTACGTGTACTTTATGGATATGTTCGTATTTAAACTGATGTTTTGTTTTGTTTTTTTAATATGTAACAATATTTGATTTTATAACAAAATAAATCAAAGTCATTTGTGGTCAAAATAGTTCTTTGTAATATTAGAGTACTACACGTAAATCATCTTTAATTCCTTGAATTTATGCATAATGTGGGATTGTGTATTTGTGTTGATTTTGTTATAAAATACACGCTATATCATATTACTTTCAAAACTGCAGTAAATAAAACACTCTTCTTAAATAAACATATTCCCCCAGATAGAGATGCGTATATTATTTTTAATTTCAGCTTTTAAAACTCTTGTATCTATGACCATTTCTCACTAATGCAGGTCCAACATGTCCACCTGATCAACACTTGTGTGGTGACGGAACATGCATCCAAATCAGCTGGGTGTGTGACGGCGTCAGTGACTGTCTCGATGATGAAGATGAAGACTTCTGTGCACTTTGTCCATATAAATTCCGTTGTACCAATGGTATTTGCTCCGAGTCGACAAATGTTTGTGATGGAAGGAATCAGTGCAGGGACAACAGCGACGAAGACCAGATCTGTGTCGGTAAGACAAACGTTCTTCGTTAAATTGTTTTGGAGAGGAGATGAGAGAGATAACATTCCTTCAAAATTTCCATAAAACCTGATTACTCGAAGGTTCTTTTCGATTTTTGTCCTATAAGTCCTGCATTGCATTAGAATTTCGGTTTGATTATTTAACTTAACGTTTACGTTTTCAGATATACCTTCTCCGTTTGTTACTGACGTCGGAGGAAGAACTGCGTCTATCCGTTGGGACGAGCCACCTCCAGAACTTGGAGGTGATTTACAACGTACCATCACCAACTATGCTGTGACATTAACCCCACAAGATGGCAGAGAATCTATGACAGTATATGTACCAGCAATTGCTGGTTCTGAATATGAAATAACTGGTTTGAATCCCGATACAACATACGATGCTCAAATCTATGTTGTTGTTGATACCGAGGGACGAGAGGAAACATATGACATCGATGTGCCAGGAATAGTTATCCAGACTGGTGAGTACCCATTGTCATCAATGTATCTCACGCTCTTTCTTCATATTTACTGTTTTAAGCTTTCCTTTGAATATAATGTAACATACGTACTGTCTTATTAAATATTTCCTAAAGCCTACTATTTTGCTGATATAAATGACAATATGTTGGGGTTTTTTCAAACGAACTACCCATTGTAACTTAAAAATAAATACGAATCATACTTTATTGAGTTTTTGTTTTAAACCAATTTTCTTCCAGGCAGCGTATTAACAACTGCCGAAACTTCTACAGAATTTATTTCTACTGGAATCAGTTCTACAGACGAAAGCACATCGGGTAAATTGTAATATTAAAGTATTACACGTAAATGATCTTTAATTCCTTGTTTTTATGCATAATGTAGGATTGTGTATTTGTGTTGATTTTGTTATAAAATACTCACTATATCATATTACTTTCAAAACTGGAGTAAATATAACACTCTTCTTAAATGAACAAGATAGAAAAGACATATTCCCCCAGACAGTTAGAGATGCGTATTTTTAACTTCAGCTTATAAAACTCTTGTATCTATAACCATTTCTCACTAATGCAGGTCCAACATGTCCACCTGATCAACACCTGTGTGGTGACGGAACATGTATCCAAATTGTCTGGGTGTGCGACGGCGTCAGTGACTGTGTCGATGATGAAGATGAAGCATTCTGTGCACTTTGTCCATATAAATTCCGTTGTACCAATGGCATTTGCTCCGATTCGACAAATGTTTGTGATGGAAGGGATCAGTGCAGGGACAACAGCGACGAAGACCAGATCTGTGTCGGTAAGACAAACTTTCGTCGTTAATTTGTTTTGCAGAAGAGATGAGAGAGATAACATTCTTTCAATTTGTTTTTTCATGAAACCTGATTACTCGAAGATTCTTTTCGATTTTTGTCCTATAAGTCCTGCATTGCATTAGAATTTCGGTTTGATTATTTAACTTTACGTTTACGTTTTCAGATATACCTTCTCCGTTTGTTACTGACGTCGGAGGAAGAACTGCGACTATCCGTTGGGACGAGCCACCTCCAGAACTTGGAGGAGATTTACAACGTTCCATCACCAACTATGCTGTGACATTAACCCCACAAGATGGCGGAGAATCTATGACAGTATATGTACCTGCAAGTGGTGGTTCTGAATATGAAATAACTGGTTTGAATCCCGATACAACATACGATGCTCAAATCTATGTTGTTGTTGATACAGAGGGACGAGAGGAAACATATGACATCGATGTGCCAGGAATAGTTATCCAGACTGGTGAGTCACCATTGTCATCAATGTATCTCACGCTCTTTCTTCATATTTACTGTTTGAATAAAATGTAACATACGTACTGTCTTATTAAAGATTTCCTAAAGTATATTACATTTCTGAATAAATGGCATAATGTTTTGGTTTTTGATTTTTAAAAGAACTACTCATAGAGAACTATCCATTGCAACTTAAAAATGCAAATCATACTTTATTGAGTTTTTGTTCTAAATCATTTTTTTTTTCAGGCAGCTTATTAACAACTGCCGAAACTTCTACAGAATTTACTTTTACTGGAATCAGTTCAACTGACGAAAGCACATCAGGTAAATTGTTTGCTTTGCTTTTTTTTTTTTTTTTTTTAACAATGTTGCATTTTATAAAAAATAAATCAAAGACATTTGTGGTCAAAATATTTGTTTTTAGAATTTTAAAGCATTACACGTAAATCATCTTATATTCTTTGAATTTTCCATAATGAAAGATTGTATATTTTTGTTGATTATGTCACGAATTACTCGCAATATGGTATCATATTACTATTAAAACTGCAATAATTACAACATTGTACTATATATGGAAAAAACAAAAAGAAATGTTCCCCTAGATGCAGATGCGTACCTTGTTTTCAATTTCAACTTTAAAAAACTCCTGTATTTATGACCATTTCTCACTAACGCAGGCCCAACGTGTCCACCTGATCAACACCTGTGTGGTGACGGAACATGTATCCAGATTTCCTGGGTGTGCGACGGCGTCAGTGACTGTGTCGATGATGAAGATGAAGAATTCTGTGCACTTTGTCCATATAAATTCCGTTGTACCAATGGTATTTGCTCAGAATCGACAAATGTGTGCAGGGACAACAGCGACGAAGACCAGATCTGTGTCGGTAAGACAAACTTTCTTCGTTAATTTGTTTTGGAGAAGAGATTAGAGAGATAACATTCTTTCAATTTGTTTTTTCATGAAACCTGATAACTCGAAGGTTCTTTTCGATATTTGTTCTATAAGTCCTGCATTGCATTAGAATTTCGGGTTGGTAATTAAACTTTTAGTTAACGTTTTCAGATATACCTTCTCCGTCTGTTACTGACGTCGGAGGAAGAACTGCGACTATCCGTTGGGACGAGCCACCGCCAGCACTTGTAGGAGATTTACAACGTACCATCACCAACTATGCTGTGACATTAACCCCACAAGATGGCGGAGAATCTATGACAGTTTATGTACCAGCAATTGCTGGTTCTGAATATGAAATAACTGGTCTGAATCCCGATACAACATACGATGCTCAAATCAATGTTGTTGTTGATACCGAGGGACGAGAGGAAACATATGACATCGGTGTGCCAGGAATAGTTATCCAGACTGGTGAGTAGCCATTGTCATCAATGTATCTTACACTCTTTCTTCAGTTTCACTGTTTGTAGCTTCCCTTTGTATTAAATGTAACATACGTACTGTCTTATTACAGATTTCATAAAGCCTATATTGCTGACATTAATCTCACATATGATATGTTTTAACAAACGAAATACCCATTTTAGCATTAAAATACAAACCATACTTGAGTTTTTGTTTTAAACCACATTTGTTTCCAGGTAGCGTATTTACAACTGCCGAAACTTCTACAGAATTTACTTTTACTGGAATCGGTTCAACAGACGAAGGCACATTGGGTAATTTTTTTTTTACTTTTCTCACATGTGTAAACATATTTAATTTCATTAAAAAAACAGATCAAAGGTATTTGCGATCAAATTAGTTTTTTATAATATTTAAGTATTACACGTAAATCATCTTGAATTTATGCAAAATGAAAGATTGTGTATTTGTGTTGATCATGTCACAACATACTCGCACTATCATATTACTATCAAAACTGCAACCATTTCAACATTCTACTATATATGGGGAAAACAAAAACACATGTTCCCCTAGATGCAGATGCGTACCTTGTTTTCAATTTCAACTTTAAAAAACTCCTGTATTTATGACCATTTCTCACTAATGCAGGCCCAACATGTCCACCTGATCAACACTTGTGTGGTGACGGAGCATGTATCCAGATTTCCTGGGTGTGTGACGGCGTCAGTGACTGTGTCGATGATGAAGATGAAGAATTCTGTGCACTTTGTCCATATAAATTCCGTTGTACCAATGGTATTTGCTCCGACTCCACAAATGTTTGTGATGGAAGGGATCAGTGCAGGGACAACAGCGACGAAGACCAGATCTGTGTCGGTAAGACAAAGTTTCCTCGTTAATTTGTTTTGGAGAGGAGATGAGAGAAATAACATTTTTTCAATTTGTTTTTTCATGAAACCTGATTACTCAAAGGTTTTTTCGATTTTTGTCCTATAAGTCCTGCAGTGCATTATATTTCGGTTTGATTATTAAACTTGACGTTTACGTTTTCAGATATACCTTCTCCGTCTGTTACTAACGTCGGAGGAAGAACTGCGACTATCCGTTGGGACGAGCCACCGCCAGAACTAGGAGGAGATTTACAACGTACCATCATCAACTATGCTGTGACATTAACCCCACAAGATGGCGGAGAATCTATGACAGTATATGTACCAGCAATTGCTGGGTCTGAATATGAAATAACTGGTTTGAATCCTGATACAACATACGATGCTCAAATCAATGTTGTTGTTGATACCGAGGGACGAGAGGAAACATATGACATCGGTGTGCCAGGAATAGTTATCCAGACTGGTGAGTCGCCATTGTCATCAATGTATCTCACACTGTTTCTTCAGTTTCACTGTTTTGAGCTTTCTTTTGGATAAAATGTAACATACGTACTGTCTTATTAAAGATTTCTTAAAGCCTATATTGCTGACATAAATCCCACATATGATATGTTTTAACAAACGAGAAACCCATTTTAGCATTAAAATACAAACCATACTTGAGTTTTTGTTTTAAACCACATTTGTTTCCAGGTAGCGTATTTACAACTGCCGAAACTTCTACAGATATTACTTTTACTGGAATCGGTTCAACAGACGAAGGCACATTGGGTAAATTGTTTTTTGTTTTTAATTTTACTTTTTTCACATGTGTAAACATATTTAATTATCTTGAATTTATGCAAAATGAAAGATTGTGTGTTATTGTTGATCATGTCACAACATACTAAAAAAAAAAAAGACATGTTCCCCTAGATGCAGATGCGTACCTTGTGTTCAATTTCAACTTTTAAGAACTGTTGTATTTATGATCCTTTCTCCCTAATGCAGGCCCAGCATGTCCACCTGATCAACACCTGTGTGGTGACGGAACATGTATCCAGATTGCCTGGGTGTGTGACGGCGTCAGCGACTGTGTCGATGATGAAGATGAAGAATTCTGTGCACTTTGTCCATATAAATTCCGTTGTACCAATGGTATTTGCTCCGACTCGACAAATGTTTGCGACGGGACCAATCAGTGCAGGGACAACAGTGATGAAGACCAGATCTGTGTCGGTAAGACTAAAGTATTTTGTCACATGGTTTTGGAGAGCAAAGTAGAGTAATAACGTCATTTCCGATTTTTTCTTAGTCTGAATGCCCGATAATTCTTGTACATATTTGTCTTTTAATTCCTATATTAAAATTTTGACATAGTTTACATTGATAATTATACTTCTTATTAACATTTCCAGATATACCTTCTCCGTCTATTACTGATGTCGGAGGAAGAACTGCAACTATCCGTTGGGACGAGCCATCTCCAGAACTAGGGGGAGATTTACAACGTGCCGTCACCAACTATGCTGTGACATTAACCCCACAAGATGGCGGAGAATCTATGACAGTATATGTACCAGCAAGTGCTCGTTCTGAATATGAAATAACTGGTTTGAATCCCGATACAACATATGATGTTCAAATCAATGTTGTTGTTGATACCGAGGGACGAGATGAAACATATGACATCGGTGTGCCAGGAATAGTTATCGGGACTGGTGAGTCGCCATTGTCATCAATGTGCCTCACGCTCTTTCTTCAGTTTCACTTTATTAAGCTTTCCTTTGAATAAAATGTAACATACGTACTGTCTTATTAAATATTTCCTAAAGCGTATTACATTGCTGATATAAATGACAAAATACGTTGCTGTTTTTTTTAAACGAACTACCCATTGCAACTTTAAAATACGAATCATACTTTATTGAGTTTTTGTCTTAAACCATTTTCCTTTTCAGGCAGCGTATTTACAACTGCTGAAACTTCTACAGAAATTACTGCTACTGGAGTCAGTTCAACAGACGAAAGCACATCGGGTAAAATGTCTAATTTGCTTTGTAACTAGAAACACCGAATGTGAGGAAACAGCGTGCCCAGACTGATGACGTCGCTGCCTACAAAGTCAACTGTTTTCTGTAATATTAACCCTAACCCCACTGAATCTCACAATATCCCATTTCACAAAGTTAAGAAATTCGTTTAAGTCCAAATACGTCATAGACCCGAGTTAGCTATTACCACGAAATCACTGCCATGGCAGCGCCTGATCAGTGGCTTGACATAGTGATAATCGGATTGGGAAGCGAGGGGTCCCGGGTTCGAGTCCAGGTGAAAACCCGTGATTTTTGACTGTAACATTTCCGAGGAGATAGTTTTTAAAATGGGATCAGCATATATCTCAAGTTCTTCGCAAAGCTAGTAATAAACTGTATATGTTGAAGGTGCTTAAGAAATTCAAATTATCTTCTGTTGATTTGTTAACAATATATAGAGGGTATATACGACCCTTATTGGAGTATGCTGTTCCTGTTTGGAACGCTGGCATAACTGTGTGCCAATCTGACCAGTTAGAAAGAGTGCAAAAAAGAGCACTCAGAATAATTCTTGGGCCTGAGTATATTTGTTATGACAATGCGTTACAAAAGTGCAATATAACCACACTGAAAGATAGAAGGACAAGTATAACTCTGAAGTTTGCAAAAGATCTGTACAACTCCGATCATTTTAAAGAGTGGTTTCCAAGCAAAGTCGGGAACAAAGTGCAATATTCTCTCAGAAATTCAAATAACTTTATCAATATTAGGTGCAGAACAGATCGGTACAAACACAGTGCAATTCCTTATTTTGTCAAGCTGCTTAATGAATAGTTTTTGAAGCACACTAATTATTGCAGTGATGTTCACATGTTGGCTTTTTATGGATTTTACTGTTTTTAACGTGTGGTATATGTTTGTTTTACTATTCCTATATTATTTTTGATGTCTTTATATGTATATTCTAATTGTATATGTTTTTAATGTAAGTTTGCTGTAATTTAGCCTGCGGGCTACCATGCATTCGTTAATAAACCAGAAATAATAAATTACACGAAGAAGTGGTCAGGAGTGTTAGGGTTAAAGTATTACACGTAAATCATCTTTAATTCCTTGAATTTATGCATAATGAAAGATAGTGTATTTGTGTTGATTTTGTAATAAAATACCCCAATATCATATAACTTTCAAAACTGCAGTAAATATAACATTCTACTTTGTATAAAAAAAGATAGAAAATACATGTTCCCCTAGATACACATGCATACATTTTTTTTTTGTAATTTCAGCTTTTAAAACTGTTGTATTTATGACCATTTCTCCCTAATGCAGGCCCAACATGTCC
>JXSR01S067047.1:18329-39164 GCA_000969725.1 Ophiothrix spiculata | reverse complement strand
TAAATTGTCAACCACGTAATCCCAATGTTATCTTCAAATTGATGTAAATGTCGATCTATACTTTTTATGAGGTTTCCAAATATTTTAAGAGCATCAGGACAGTCTTGCAATCCTCCAATAGTCCCATGGACTATATGAATATGAGTCAGGCCTGATTTGACTGTTTGTATGGAGGAACACATGATTCCCAATCATTGTAGAAAAGGATTTTTGACGCAATCGCAGGGCCGGAGGCAGCAAGGACTCAAGTTTAAGATATCTTTAATGCGTATGCATTATTGAATGTATTTACCATGTTTACATATGAAACACAATATAAACAAAGACTGACTACAACATTATTCAAGTCTGAATTCTACCGACTTACAAATTAGAAATTGCAATGGCGCGACAAAGATTAAAATTATTGTACTCATTATACAAAAATGATGCACTTCATGCTTCATAACTATATCTTTTTTTTTATGTCCAACTAGGTTTTTATTTATTTCGGCAATGTTTTAATGAGCATGTTTGTCTAACCAAAGTATTCATGGCTAGAATACTTTGGTCTAACATGGTGACATCGGCCCGGAGGATTTTGGTCCAAAATTAGAGTTCATTATGAATTGGACATTCATCTCTGCGTTGGTCAGTGCCAGTACGTCCATTTTCTTTTCATATTTCATTCTCAAAAATACTTTGGTATATTTCAACAGCAATAAAAAAAACCCACCCAAAATCAAGACACCTCGGAAAATTGCGATTAAAAATTTGACTCATCATTTGAGCGTTTATTAAAGAAGTAGAGCAATGTCCAGAAGTGTTAAATCAGGAAGGCATAGAAGACCAATTCTTACATTTATCTCAAAAGGACACATACCGTGTGCGCTGGAAAAGACTTGAACTTTTTGTAGATAGAATGTCATCAGAGATTTAAACTTTGAAATCAGCTTCTATGTCGAAAAGACTTTTCTGTAAGTTGAAGACTTAAAAATTGGTAGATTTTCAGTTTAAAACTTGTCCGACGGCGAACCCGTTAAAATCTACCAATTGTTATGAATTCCCGTCGTAAAAGCCTTTCTCAAAAAAAAAGTTGAAGACTTCTTAAAAATACGGTTTTCAAGACTTGAAATTTTAAATCTCTACCCAAGCAAGGCAAATTTGGGTTTCAAACAGAGGACTTTTTCAAATCATAAAAGATACGGTATTGTATTGAAGAAAGTTCAAAGAATAGTCTGGGCTAGCAGTCAGTCACAGCATGGAATTCTAATTCCATGGTCACAGTGCATGCCCTGAAAATTTTGACATGGTGTTGACTTCCTATTCAGAATTCTCAAGTCCATGAACAAATCAATACTGGCCAATTGATTCAGTTTTTGGTGGATACTGATAATCCTTTTATTGACAAGGCCGGCCGGCCATGTGGACAGGACCTGAATTTGACTGGTGTGATCTATGACGTCAATCTTCTGTCAGACCCGGAGAGAGGTGTGGGGGGGGGGGGGGCACTCAAGTATAATGCTGCAGGCATAGCGTGACCAAGAAAAAGGTGAACTTGTTTTTGAGGACAGACATGCCCGCAGACATGACAGAAGAGTGAATCAGGTGACAACGTTAAGGGTATCAAAAGCAGCCATTTTCAAGAAATAGGGTATTTTTTCAAACCCTAGTGTTAAAACGGCAACGGTAAAATCCCCATTTACAGTGTTAATAATAATTGGGAAAAGGGTATATTTTGGCTTCAGAATAAAATCACCTTTTAGGGGGGGTTTTGAAAAACTGTGGTCATGCTATGCCTGCAGTATTATACTTGAGTGCTCCCCCGCCCCCCTCCCCGGGAAAGAGGTGCCCTCTCACAGAGACGCCATTGAGGATAATATGGATCTGTACTGTATAAGCTGAAACCCAGGCAAGACTCTAGTAAATGAATCACTTTTACAAGAGTTTTATTGCTTTCAACGTCACATAATTGAGACAATTACATTAGATGGAATTAATCTAAAATGACATTAATGTACTGTTTTTCAATCCCAGGTGAAGGATCAGTCCACTTATCCATTTACATCCCTCCTGGAAGACACACAGACAGTAGATTCAAAGCCTGCCCTACAAAGTAAAAATGCAGTATGTGCATTTATTAAGTATAGCAGATACTGCCATTAAACATGCATTTTCACTTCAATTAATCCCCATGCAAAAAGTTGTCCTTATGTCTGATATAGTAGATACTGCCTTAAGTTAGGGGCGCACCATTAGATTCCTAGGGAGAAGCAGGAAGTTTGGTTCGGGTTGATTTTTTTTTTTTTTCGCGCCCCATTCGGAAGTGAATTTTTCTTCCTGGAAATTACTGTTTTTCTGCCTATTCCATGTTCAGGGGGGAATTTATTTTCTTATGCCTGTGGAGGGGGAATGAAAAAACTTCCTGCTCCCCCCACTGGAAATCTAATGGTGCACCCATTATGGAAGAGTATTGGTCATCTGCTCATTTGTGCAGGATTTCTCCATGGGAAAAACGAAGTAACTTACAATATATCTGCAATGCACACACTGCGTTTTTACTTTGTAGTGCAGAAGTAGACTATTACTTTAGACCAACAAAACACAAACTCAGTGTACAGCCTAACTCATAAAATGGCATTATCATGAGTGTAAACAACAAAACTAATCAGTTACTTTGAATACACATAAAATATATCGATAAATAAGACATTACAATATGGCACCATCAAGCAGGATAACTTTGGTGAATTTGAAAACTTACTGTGTGAATTACGACACAATTTCTGGTTTCTTTGAATGGATTGCGAAGGGTTTTATGGTTCAAGTCTCTGCCAAATAAGGGAACATATTCAACTGAAGCCCTATCCATTGATTGTTTTTGTGGCGTGTTCCCTTGTAGCATGCCGCGCAGACAAAGAACCATTGCTTTGCTTAGAGGTCGTATCCATAGGCTGCACTAATGAAACATGTAACAAGGGAACACAGAAAATGCTACAGGGAAACAGCTTATGGATAAAAGCCATGTATCTATTGGCTGTTCCCCTGTGGCATATGCATATGTTCCATGTCCCCATTTGTCACTCACCAAATACAGGGAGCATTTGTCTTACACAACACAAAGGTTCATATTGTGTGTGGTGAGTGACAATTGGGGACATGGAACATTCGCATATGCCACAGGGAACAGCCAATGGATACAGGGCCTAAAGAGCACTGAATTGTAGTCCACATACCATCAAAATTTTCCAAAGCTACCTTGCTTAATATTTTAGTTGACTGTACAAACTAGTAGCTATCAATAATATGACAGCATTCCACCTTTAATGTAAATTCCTTTGTGGTGTGTAAATATAAAAAAATACAGCTAAACATTTAAAAACAAGAATCGCTATTGGGCAGTAGCGTCATGGTGCCTTCAAAACCCTCTGCAAGTGCATCTATACTCTGCCTAGCTGAATTACGAGCATTAGAAATAATAAATTTAGAGGTCAAAAACTGACGATTTTTCTCTACCCCAAAAATATTTCTTCCTGTAGACAAAACTGCTGAATAAATCATGCAAGTTGTTTGCTCATTATAGATATATAGAGAGAAGATGACACTCGGCACCATTTTTTTCAGTATAAGAATAAAATTCAGAATTTGCTGATGATGATACATCTCATTTTGTCACAATGCGTAAATATCGAAACCAGCATGTTTGCGCTCAGTTTGCTCACCATTCGCACAAATCTGTTATCTCCTCTCGATATCCATGGTCTTATAGAAAACAAGGCTACATGCTGCACTGTTAAGCTACCCTTCTACTTATAGTATACTAATTCTCTGTTCATAGTGCACCTTAAGGCTTGGCATCCAAAGACATTCGTTCAACCGAGAGACATTCGCTCTAACATATTCTCTAAAATGAAGAGAAAATATTGCTGACAATGCTTGAATACTGGTTAAATTGATGATAGAATTAGTTAAAATTGATGATAATATTGGTATAACCAATATTCAAGCATTGTAAGTATCATAACCTCTCCATTTGACTGAATAAGCCAGAGTGAATATCGTAAGCGAATGTCTTTCGGTTCAGCGTATGTCTTTGGATATCAAGCCTAACTGCAGTAAGGGACCACTTCAAAACTCAACCAGCAGTGGAACAGCCGGTTGGTGTTGTTTTAAACAATAGCAGCCGCCCAGAACCGCCGGTTACAGGCAGTTAACCGCCAGATGGGATTTGAAGCCACCCCAAAAGTAATTTACTGGTATATTATTTTTTTAAGCACCTTGCGGCATTTTAGTGCAATTTCAAGTTAAAACAGATTTAACTTGACTGCAATGCCAAAATGCAGTTTCTTGTACCAATGTGTGAGTGCAGTAAACAATTGCTGCAGTTACGGCATACTATGAATAGACCTAAGCCCATCCATCTTCCGGATACCATATTTATACAACAAAAAAGCATCCCCAATAGCACACCTTAAAATCTCTTGACAATAGCAATTTGTATGACAATCTTTAGAAGACAAGGTCTGGAGCAAAGTAATGATGACTGATAAAGAGACAACAACAGGAAGACTAGTCTTGCATTCATGATCCTAGCAAAAGCATTGCCAGACACCTAGTACTGATACCATTATAAATCCACTCTTCCAATTCCACTATTTTTTGGTTGACTCCTTGAAATTAATAAATACCCTCACTTCTGTAAGTTGACAAATCCTCATACTCTATGAACAAAACGCTGTAGAAATATTCTTATCATTTTTGGAATGCTTGCAATGCATGAAACAACTCAATAGTAAGGTGATGTACATTCAAAGGATCAAAAGGTAAATTGGATGAGTGGATATGGCATAAAAGTAGATTGCGCAAATCGTTTACATAAACGCAGGGAAAAAAATGCATTCAGAATGTGCATCCATGCAGCATTAATAATGGATGGATGTGTACTCTGAATGTTTTTTTCTGTTCGTGTTTACATAAATGATTGAGCAATCTCTCCATATTACAAACGCTACTATACTCTAAATCTCAAAGCACAAACCAAGTTGCATATGAAAACAAATATTAACAAGTTTTTTATTATGCGGACGCTGGACGATTGTTACCCTACGTTTCCTGACTTTTTGCTCACAGTGGGACAGAAAAAATTAGAGACCCAGGCAACGATATTTTTCCCACTACAGAATCTGGGTCTTGACGCATATAATTTTTTGTCAAGTTTGATACGAGTCAAAATTGGGAAAGAAAATAATTGGAAACATAGACATTTTGGGAAAAACAGTATATATTCATCAGAAGAAAATCAAACAAGTTCTTCTTTTATTGATAAATTCTTGACTTCCAAATCAATTGGGATTAAAATACTATAAAATACTGAATCTCTGGAAATTTTAAGGTCCAGCAGCCACTATCTTCAGATTTCTGGCACCTGGTCCATGTCCGCTTAACAAAAAGCTTGAAAATCAACCATCCTTGTAATATGTTTTGAATGTTGAAAATGATCCCATCACTGTTATTGCAAATGTTAACCTGTTCGTATTCGTAGGCTGTTGTTTTGACCAAACTAAAATGACTCGATTGCTAGTAACATACACATATTATACATTTGTTTGTTGCCAATATTCTCTAACACGATACGAAAACCCCTCTGGACAATGTTGAAGAATTTGAGGGATATGCTATGGATAACAGAACAGAGTCCAATTTCTTGATTTGTACTTGAAGATTTATAGAGTATAGTGATGTGTTTAGAAAATCTAAAGACTCTATCAGTAGATGCCCAGCAAAGTCTTTCTATGGAACGCTACACGCACAATAAAACGAAACACTGTTCCTACGTATTCCATTAATATTTGACAATCAAATCCCAACTTTTCCATCTCAACTTTTCTTACATGTAAAATCCGAATTAAGGCTGGGGTAGACCTTCAAATGGCATAAATGGTTTTTGTAATCTAACTCTCAAACTAATTGTATAAACTATATAAAAGTATACATTTTTAGAAGCGGATTTTTACCCCGAACATGATGATGATATCAGTTTTTGACCACAAATGACAATTTTGGCAAAAAATGCCAAAAACCGTATTTTTTGCCCCAAATTTTCTGGAAAGCCTAACTAAAATTTGCATTTGTGAAATGTTGAACTTTTTTGCTTTTTGGAATCTAGAAACAAATGTCTAGGAACGCTTTTCTCAAATTTTTGATTTTCATCTTAGTTTTATTAAAAATGCCAAAAATAGGTCAAAAAATGTAAACAAATCCCACCGCTGCCACCAAAATGGCAATTTTTGGCCTATTTTTGGTATTTTTTCAAAATATAAGATAAAAATAAAAAATTTGAGAAAACCGTTCCTAGACATTTGTTTCTAGATTCCAAAAAGCAAAAAAATTCTAAATTTCAAGAATGCAAATTTTAGTTAGGCTTTCCAGAAAATTTTGGGGCAAAAATGACGAATTTTGGCATTTTTTGCCAAAATCGACAAAATTGTCAAAAAACGATATCACCAATATGTTCAGGGTAAAAATCTACTTCTAAAAATGTATACTTTTATACTGTCTATGCAATTAGTTTGAGAGTTAGAGTACAAAAACCATTTATGCTAGTTGAAGGTCTACCCCAGCCTTAACACACACCTTCCTTTATCAAGACATGATTTTCAGTCACTGGCACCTGACTACCAAACTGGTTGAAAGCAGCAAATGAATGGCCACTTTATGTTCTAGAGAATGAAAAATTAACTTTGCTAACATAAAAAAAATTATACGACTTACCAAATCTTAAACACAAATACCTAGATACATTTACATATTTTACAATATCATATACATTTTAAGTAATCATTGCTATCTTTACACTTTGTACATTATTTATAATTGGTTTAGCATCTTTACATGATCCAAGATGGTGTTGGGCACTTCACAGAGTTTTACTTCTTTAGTTTCCTGAAAATGAAACACAGGAGAAAATGAAAGGTTATGGAATTTCCACCACTATCCATTATATGTACCTGATGAATAGATTATTAGTTCCTCAATTTGTCAAAACTAAACATAATGGGACACACATTTCAAAACTGTTTCAAGGTTTGGGTTTCCGACGTATTTTCAACGCTCTTAAAGCAATTGTAACTCACATAATACTATACCAATTTCAACTCTTGTAAACTTCAAATCAAACATTCTCAATGTCCTAATCTTTCCACCATATTTCATCTTGATAGAATTCAAACAATTCTTCACTTACGACTTAACATGTAAATCTTGATATTTGACCAAAAATAAAATGGTGGATATTCAACTTTATCACAGGCCAGAAAAAAAGTAAAATTTGATCTAGGTTAAACACTTCAGAAATGGCAACCATATTGCTGTTGATAAAGGAGGGCGAGTTAATCAGATTTTTTCAGACGTTCCCCGCTGAAAAAACTACACTTTGGGGACACTAAGCATTCGACATCTGCATATGATGTATCTATATAGATATCAGTGCAAATAGCAACATCACAGCCATAGAGCAAGATCAAAATAGTAATTATTCTAAAACATGTGAAATTCATCAATTCGTGCATTTTAAATCCAGATTCAGGCACTCAGAATAGCTTCCAAGTTTGATCAAGAAAATATCCAAAGGTACTATCATTCTGTCTCACTATATGAAAACAAAACAAGGATGGTTTGCCTGTTCCGATTTCCTTGACCAGACCCTGATATGTACTTACTTTTGAGGCACAATATGAGTAGTTGCTGGTGTACCACCATTTGCCCTGCCTTCGATTCCTACAGCACACTGTACAAGAAATCAAAATAACTTCATCTTAATAAATTCATTTCTGAGCTTTATGCTATGATCGGATACAGAAAGAGTAGTCGGCTTGAATATGCTTGGCTTATTGGTCAAGGTTCAATTAAATCCTATTTGCTATCAAGAATTTGTATTGTCCAGAAGCTGAAATACTTGACCCTGTAAATACATTTTGTACCATGATTTGTGCATTAAATGGTTTACGTCCACAGATTTTTAAAGTATGTATTTTTGTAAGAGCAAGATAGAGGGTCACTTTAAAAACTCAACAGCTGGCAATAATCATTGTTCAGAACAGAGATTATAGAAAGTACAGAGAGGAAACATGTCTATTTGCACCCTAAAAATTCGGCTAAGTTAGGGGATTGCGGCAAGCAGGCGCCATGTCTAGACAAAAAATGCGCCAGTGTGTAGTGACCCTGCTCTGAGCTACTATTACTTGACAATGCAATACGCATCTTACATTTTTCTGCCAAATTGTGGGTAAGCAATGAACAACGCTTGACTGGCTCGATAGCCGTATACAGCTATCGAGCCTGATTCTGTTGCCAGATTATAATTCAGAACAATGCCGGCCAGAACATGTGGTTCCAGGGGGTCAACAAGTTTTGAAATGATCCCTTAATTTCATTTTTTTTTAAATTGTGATTGTAATTTTCCTTAATGTGAAGAAACATTTGTATAAGACACTCTATAAATGCTGTGTATTATTAGAAAATAATTCATTGCTGCAAACACTGTGCAGTGCCTTTTGGTATTAGCAATCAGTGCATCAATCACTGTTGTTTGCCCTACTCACCCTTGTTTCGACATCAGTCCAGTCTCCGCTATCAAGCTCATCATCTGCACGACGTTTGCTGCCCTTATTGGACGGTGGGGATGGCGGTAAATCCTGTCGTAATTTCTCCACATCAATGAACTGGACAGCTCGTCCACCTCCTCTTGTTTCAAATACATCAGCCTAAAAGGAAAAAGGATATATTAATCACAAATATGAACATTTACTGAAGTAAATCAATGTTGAACATTTCCTTTTTTATGTCAGATTTATTTTGTTTATAATATAAAGTCGCAAAAATTGTGTAGAAAATCTTTTTCTGTACCGTACCGTACACTCCATCCATCGCAGCTTTTTATCAATGAATGAAAGTCGCTGATTCTGCTGGTACCAAATTTCATCAGACATAATGCTTACCTAGATGTGTGTAAATGAGCCTACTGGACTACTGGGCACAATAACAAACTAGGACATCATACGGGCTGAATCATTATTTTGAAGGGGTGCGTTTTTGATGTTGTAATTAGTCATACCATGTTTTAAATTGTTTGTTATGAAAATTTCCCAAATAAAGTAAATAAAACTATTAAAGTGTACTTCTATACATTTACTAAAAATAACTGGGTTGTCTTGTGCTTTGTAGTAGTCTTTGACCCTTCGGAAACCCTAATATTTAGTTAATTGCGCTCATCAAAAAAAGCCACCCACATGTTATTGACAGATGTGAGGATGTTCCGTTTTTTAAGTTTATATACCAAATTTCGACACTTAATCAGTTTTAAAGTGAAACATGATTTATTGGAGAGTTTTAGCCCTGAGTTTGTTATTTGTTTGAATATTTCAGCCCTTTTCCAAACCTAAAATGTGCCCCTATATACATAGTAAATTAAGTGTCTGGTGTATTAGCGATTTGCTCTACTTCCTTATTTCCGACTCGTTTATTTTTAAGTTTGATTTTGAATACTAAAATAAGATTCGAGTCCCGGTACCCGTTCGAAAATAAAATACGAGTCCCGGGAGTGAAAAAACTTGGAATCTGCAGCTTTAGTATGATGAGAGCGTGCGCAATAATGAAAATGCACTGCGCGTGTCTTGATTGGTTGTTTGATGCTGTAATTGTGTAAAAAGAAAGTCTTTCATACTACGCGAGGTCACAGGCTTAGTTACTCCACACATTTGTTGCGTTCAAATTTCATGACTTGTAGGATATTTAATGATTGATTTCAATAATAGTCTATCGGTAATTATTTTTTGTGGAAGTTTTGCAGGACCAGTTAATGATAATTAACTTTGTAAAATAACTAATATATCCCTAAAACATCAATACGACAAGCTATTGTGAATAAACAGAAACAGGACATTCCTATTTCTGTCCATTTTGTTTTACATTTTACTTAATTTTGAAACCTACATTTCTTCAAAATGACCTCTTTCTTGATAGTATATTAAAGTTAAATTCAAAATTCACATCTGTACACCAAGGTTTACCCCAATTTGACCTCCTTTGACCTTTAATGACCCCTGGTGACCCCCAATGACCTTTGATCCACTAACCAATACAAACTCGTTCTTTGGACGGTCAAGGGGCACCCACCCACCAAGTTTCAGGAATGTGGGACCCTCGGGTCTCCTGAGAAAATGAAGGTTAACATTTGGGTTAACACTTTCATCACGGGTGACGGACGCATGGATTGAGCTCATTAAATTATAGTCCCCCATCCCAAACTCGTTCGGCGGGGGACAAAAAGTAATTCATACACATGCACTGGTCAATAGAGAGTATCCACTTCACTCATGCGTGATCGTAAACAAAAGAGGTCATTCCCGTAGTAATCTTTATTCAATCAATTACCCTGAATCTGGCGGGCTATTTTGAAGCAATTAATATGCTAACGTGCATGACGTTCCTGGTGCTGCTCTCCTGAATGGTCTGAATATTGTATAGCATTCCCACAAAGATGGCCGCTAATCCAAAACAAAGCAGGGATAGTGCATAGTAGTGCTTAGAGAATCCTTCTCCCTATATCATACTACCTTTTCCAATATGCAAGGAGTGTCAAGGTATCAAAAATTGACTATAATCACGACGCGTTAAGGATAAGTGTTTGTTGCAATGTTAAAAAACTTTCCAAGTAAGACAATTAGGTCACAATTGTACACTTGACATTGCTGATGTAATCGCCATGTTGTGAAAAACTGAAATCCAAAAAATAAGACCTACAACATTTGCCTGTGTTATCAACCATGTAGGAGGTATTGGAGACCAGCGCATGACTGATGCTTAGCACTGGTACTATGAGCCTCCTTCTTGTTCTATGGCTACATGAGATCTGTGCGTGCATCTAAATAACCAACAAAACGTCAGCATCTAAACACAGCAAAAGTGAATAATCTTCAATGATGAAGCCCTTTGCACACTCACTCAAAGCCATTTATTTTAACAAAATGTGGATTCATTGTTTTTAACAAAAGCAAAATAAAAAATTATAAACATAAGCCTAGTAACACAGTACACATGTTACTGTTAACAGACCAAGTTCAAAGTCACATCATTTCATCATCTAGGCCTAGTATGGCTGCCGGACCTTAATCCCCCAAATACTTGTTTGATTAGAGTGATCTGACCTACATAATTTTCTGGACAAATTAAAACTTTGGGTCGGAAAAGGGCACCCAAATTAGGTGAATTGGTAAATTGAAAAACAAGTAGAACTTGGTTTTATGCGATGCGTAAAATATGTCCCCGCCGAATTTTGCTTAAGTTTACCCCATTTGAACTCCTGTGACCTTGAATGACCCCTGATGATCTTGAAGTGACCTTGAAATTTTTTGGCCTCAACAATCGACCCCGTCCTCCAAGTTTCATGTCCAATTGTTTACCCACTTTGACCTCCTTTGACCTTTAATGATCCCTGATAACCTGAGATCCACTAACCACAAACTCGGTCTTTGGATGGTCAAGGGGCACCCGCCCACCAAGTTTCAGGTTAACATTTTTATCACGGACACACGGATGGAGCTCATCTTATAGACCCCCATTCCGAATGAGCCGAACTCGTTCAACTCATTCGGTAGGGGGGGGGGGACAAAATCAATTCATACACATGTACTGGTCAATTAAGGTAGGCATGTGGGGCCAACATGCAGTTGCCGTAACCATTTCTTTTGCATTTTCTGCAGTAGCCTACCACATGTACTTATGGACAGTCTTCAGATCAAATGAAATGCATGCAGGGATAGCGCACAGTGCTTAGACATAGAGAATCCTTCTCCCTAATATCATACAACCTCTTCCAATATGCAAGGAGTGTCAAGGTAATAAAATTGACTATAATCACGACGTGTTAAGGATAAGTGTTTGTTGCAATGTCCAAAACTATCCAAGTAAGACAATTAGGTCCCAATTGTACACTTGACATTGCTGATGTAATTGCCATGTTGTGAAAAACTGAAATCCAAAAGATAAGACCTACAACATTTGCCTGTGTTATCAACCATGTAGGAGGTATTGGAGACCAGCGCATGACTGATGCTTAGCACTGGTACTATGAGTCTCCTTCTTGTTCTATGGCTACATGAGATCTGTGCACGCATCTAAATAGCCAACAAAACGTCAGCATCTAAACACAGCAAAGGTGATTAAGTCTTCAATGATGAAGCCCTTTGCACACTCCCTCAAAGCCATTTATTTTAATAAAATGTGGATTCATTGTTTTTAATAAAAGCAAAATAAAAAATTATAAACATAAGCCTAGTACACAGTACACATGTTATTGTTAACAGACCAAGTTCAAAGTCACATCATTTCATCATCTAGGCCTAGTATGGCTGCCGGACCTCAATCCCCATAATACTTGTTTGATTAGAGTGATCTGACCTACATAATTTTCTGGACAAATTAAAAATTTGGGTCGGAAAAAGGCCCCCAAATTTAGTGAATTGGTAAATTGAAAAACAAGTTGAACTTGGTTTTACACGATTCGTAAAATATGTCCCCGCCGAATTTTGCCAAAGTTTACCCCATTTGAACTCCTGTGACCTTGAATGACCCCTGATGATCTTGAAGTGACCTTGAAATTTTTTGGCCTCAACAATCGACCCCGTCCTCCAAGTTTCATGTCCAATTGTTTACCCACTTTGACCTCCTTTGACCTTTAATGATCCCTGATAACCTGAGATCCACTAACCAATACAAACTCGGTCTTTGGATGGTCAAGGGGCACCCGCCCACCAAGTTTCAGGTTAACATTTTTATCACGGACACACGGATGGAGCTCATCTTATAGACCCCCATTCCGAATGAGCCGAACTCGTTCAACTCATTCGGTAGGGGGGGGGGGACAAAATCAATTCATACACATGTACTGGTCAATTAAGGTAGGCATGTGGGGCCAACATGCAGTTGCCGTAACCATTTCTTTTGCATTTTCTGCAGTAGCCTACCACATGTACTTATGGACAGTCTTCAGATCAAATGAAATGCATGCAGGGATAGCGCACAGTGCTTAGACATAGAGAATCCTTCTCCCTAATATCATACAACCTCTTCCAATATGCAAGGAGTGTCAAGGTATTAAAATTGACTATAATCACGACGTGTTAAGGATAAGTGTTTGTTGCAATGTCAAAAACTATCCAAGTAAGACAATTAGGTCACAATTGTACACTTGACATTGCTGATGTAATCGCCATGTTGTGAAAAACTGAAATCCAAAAAATAAGACCTACAACATTTGCCTGTGTTATCAACCATGTAGGAGGTATTGGAGACCAGCGCATGACTGATGCTTAGCACTGGTACTATGAGCCTCCTTCTTGTTCTATGGCTACATGAGATCTGTGCGTGCATCTAAATAACCAACAAAACGTCAGCATCTAAACACAGCAAAAGTGATTAAGTCTTCAATGATGAAGCCCTTTGCACACTCCCTCAAAGCCATTTATTTTAACAAAATGTGGATTCATTGTTTTAAACAAAAATAAAAAATTATAAACATCAGCCTAGTTCACATATGTTAGCAGACCAATTTCAAAGTCACATCATTTCATCATCTAGGCCTAGTATGGCTGCCGGACCTTAATCCCCCAAATAACTGTTTGATAAGCGTAATCTGACCTACATAATTTTCTGGACAGATAAAAAATTTGGTTTAGAAGAAAGCATCTAAATTTAGTTTTTTAATTGGTTACTTATTGAAAAACAAGTAGATCTCGGGTTTACGAGATGCGTAAAATATGTCCCTGCCGAATATGGCCAAAGTTTACCTCATTTGAACTCCTGTGACCTTGAATGACCCCTGATGACCTATGATCCACTAACCAATACAAACTCGGCCTTTGGACAGTAAATGGGCACCCACGAACCAAGTTTCAGGAACATGCGTCCCTCGGTCTCATGTAAAATAAATATCACCATTATGTACTGATGTATCGTGAATTATAACATTTGATTATATGAAGCTCACGTACTATTTTGGTGGTACTCATATGTCACTCTTAAACCTCTCTCAACATTATTGACGGATTAGCTTTACATCGTGTATTAAGCTTAAAAGCTTGTTATCGTACATGTGCACTGGCGTGCTCGACTAGCTTGCCTGACTAACGTTGCCTAGTCCTGCTTGACTAACTTATCGTTAGTCAAGTCTGCTTGACTAACGTAAAGTTAGTCAAGATGTGTACCATCTGGACTAACTTAAAACTAGTCAATAACGAGTCAAGCGACTAGCCTTAACTAGTCCAGCTTGCTGGACTAACGTCAAGCTGGTCAACAGACTAACTTAAAACTAGTCAAGCAAGTAAAATGAGACTAGTCCAGCATGCTGGACTAGGCTAAGCTAGTCATCCTTGTTAGTCCAGCAATACTGACTAACTTAAAGCTAATCTAGATGTGTACCGTCTGGACTAGCTTTAAGTAAGTCACACTGACCAGTTTAGGTTTTCATACTAGTGTTGAACTCCTGTGACCTTGAATGACCCCTGATGACCTTGAAAATTTTTGGCCTTAACAATCGACCCCGTCCTCCAAGTTTCATGTCCAATTGTCCGTACACCCAAGGTTTACCCCATTTGACCTCCTTTGACCTTTCATGATCCCTGATAACCTGAGATCCACTAACAAATACAAACTCAGTCTTTGGATGGTCAAGGGGCCCCCACCCACCAAGTTCCAGGTTAACATTTTTATCCCGGACACATGGATGGAGCTCATCTTATAATCCCCCATTCCGAATGAGCCGAACTCGTTCAACTCATTCGGTAGGGGGGACAAAATCAATTCATACACATGTACTGGTCAATTAAGGTAGGCATGTGGGGCCAACATGCAGTTGCCGTAACCATTTCTTTTGCATTCTCTGCAGTAGCCTACCACATGTACTTATGGACAGTCTTCAGATCAAATGAAATGCATGCAGGGATTGCGCACATTGCTTAGAGAATCCTTCTCCCCAATATCATACTACCTCTTCCAATATGCAAGGAGTGTCAAGGTATTAGAAATTGACTATAATCATGACGCGTTAAGGATAAGTGTTTTGTTGCAATGTCAAAAAATATCAAAGTAGGACAATTAGGTCACAATTGTACATTTGACTTTGTTGATGTAATTGCCATGTTTTGAAAAACTGAAATCCAAAAAATAAGACCTACAACATATGCCTGTGTTATCAACCATGTAGGAGGTATTGGAGACCAGCGCATGACTGATGCTTAGCACTGGTACTATGAGCCTCCTTCTTGTTCTATGGCTACATGAGATCTGTGCGCGCATCTAAATAACCAACAAAACGTCAGCATCTAAACACAGCAAAAGTGAATAATCTTCAATGATGAAGCCCTTTGCACACTCCCTCAAAGCCATTTATTTTAACAAAATGTGGATTCATTGTTTTAAACAAAAATAAAAAAATATAAACATCAGCCTAGTTCACAGTACACATATGTTAGCAGACCAATTTCAAAGTCACAGCATTTCATCATCTAGGCCTAGTATGGCTGCCGGACCTTAATCCCCCAAATAACTTTTTGGCATAATCTTTACCTATATAATTTTCTGGACAAATTAAAATTTGGGTCGGAAAAAAACACCCAAATTTAGTTTTTTAATTGGTTACTTATTGAAAAACAAGTAGATCTCGGGTTTACATGATGCGTAAAATATGTCCCCGCCAAATGTGGCCAAAGTTTACCCCATTTGAACTCCTGTGACCTTGAAAGACCCTTGATGACCCCTAATGACCTTTGATCCACTAACCAATACAAACTCGGCCTTTGGACAGTAAAGGGGCACCCACCAACTAAGCTTCAGGAACGTGCGACCCTCGGTTTCTGAGAAAATGTAGGTTAACATTTGGGTTAATATTTTCATCAGAGACACACGGATGGTGCTCATTTTAAAGTCCCTATCCCAAACTCTTTCGGAGGGGACAACAAATGAAAATGTGCTCAATTGAACATTGATGTTTAGAAATTTATGTTGGATGAGTAGAATTCAGGGTAAATTTCATTGCAATAATAAGTTTTCTTAAGTATTTTATTTTGTTTCATATGTTTGTCGACAAACTTGATATATTAACAAAATTGTCGACAAAATGTGAAATTGCTTTTGTCAACGACATTGTCGACAAAAGGCTTGTCAATTATACCAGCCTTGGTTACAAAGGGAAGGATCTATGTGGCAAACAAAAAATAAATTGAAATTTACCTTGAAAATTTTGGTTTCTACTTCTCCCTTGGAATCCTCCTCTTGATGTGTCAGCATGTAATTCTCTGACGCCTTGATATCTTTGACAGAGGGCGCTGTGACAGTCTTCTTTTTCTTTGGGCCGACAGGCTGCAAGATGGTATCTGAAAACAGAGATGGGCATGGTGAGGATGCTGATGTGTAGGGATCAAATGGTGGTACAATGAGTACAATTCAATGACAGCAGGGATTGCTTGAAAGTTCTGAATACTCTATAACAATACTTTATTGGACAATTTAAACAAAAATCCAGATTGTAGGGCCCCATTGTTTGTAAATGCAACCCCTGCCATGGATTTTTGTTTAAATTGTCCAATAATTTTTTCTTTTGCCTATAGTATAGCTGTAACAATTAAAAAGATGAGTGTTAGGCCACACTAAATTTGAAAACCTAATGCGGAATGTGTACCCCCCCCCCTTTTTTTTAAAATAATATTTACTACTTCAATACCAGGCGTTACACTTGGCATTTTCCATCCATTGAAATTTAAACTGGCTACTACGGCATTGTCGTAAGTATGTTGTTTTGCTTAGGCTGTTTTCATTTTGCAATCCACAGGACACGATTTGTGATGTCGATGGGTTTTACTTGACAAAATTGAAAAAATAAAAAATAACAAAACATTTGAAGAAAAAATGTTGATAATTTGGCGATGTTAATGTGCACGTTTAAACTAACGCACGCGGCAGCTTTGAGACAAACAATTAAATTAGTGTGGCCTTATCAAAAAATGAATCCACTACCATCAGTATAGTGCTAACCCTCTTTGTGCAAAAGTTGCTGGTTTTGATTTAAATCATTTTTTTGATTACAAACATGAAATAAAGTTTTCAAAAAGTTTATTATGATGAAGTACATGGGTGAATGAAAATATTTTGACCAAAATTTAAGTCCCACGTGATTTCAATAAAACAAGCCAGTCACTGGAAAAGTGAGGGTTAGCACTATATTGCCCTAAGGTCTTGCACATTAGTGACATTACAATTTGTAACTTTCTAGAAACACACACAAAAAAAACCTTTCTAGAAACACTACATGACAATTTGTTTTCTTTTTCAAAATGCCAGACCTAAGAGTACTTGATGCAAGGATTGTAAATTCAGTGATTTCAGAAGACGTACAGTGTTTCTAAATCAACTGTTCTAAATGATCTATGGCGCTGAATATGGATTCAGGGGCAATATAGTGCTAAGCCATAGTGTCTGATTTTAAAGCCACCCTAAGACTTTTGAACGGCTATATCTTAGCCATACAATGATTTTGCTGAAAATATACAATATGGTGATAATGAAACTGAACCAGAGATGTTTTTCCCAAAATTAATTGAAAAATGATTAATAACTTGTTTGAAATGCATCTGTTTCAAAACCAGAACAACAGTGGTTGGAAAATAGGTGTGGGGTTAGCACTATATTGCGCCTACCCCATCATCTAATTATATGCTATGCAGTTGTTTATTTGTCATCTCTACATGTACAGTTCTACCCCTGCTTACCTGGGAAACTTCAAGCTATATATTTTTAATGTTTCTGCATTATCTGCACAAGTGATAAAAACTATGTCCCTTTCTCCAGTGCGATATCAAATTGCTTGCAATATTCTTAATGCATATTTGCAAAATGTAACTTATGGAATGGACATAATGTATATGATATATTACATTATCCAGATGATGAAATAGAAAAACGTTTGAAAAAGGAAACATTAGCATAGCACTGCCAAATATCATGCAAGTATGAAGGTCTTTTGAACTTGAACTCTACCGAGGCATGCTATATTTTTAAGCTGTCAAAGTGTCCCATAGTAGGCTGCTTGTCAGAATACATAATAGCCTATATTGGCTAGACAACTAGCGACAGTTTCCATAAAATAGCCCACAAGGGTTGCCTAGAGCTAGCCGGAAGAATTGTCCCATCAAGTTTCCTACCTGTTTTGAGAGTTGATTGTGGTTTGTGATCTACCCATACTGCATTGCCTGTGGACCTAGATCTACGATGCCTCAGTCTGACTGGCGGTTGTGATGGTTTGGGAGGCGGTGATTTAGAGCGGTTGATGGTGGAGTTGTGACTGGCTGCTCTGGCTCTCCTGGTGCGCTCTTCTCGCTCTCTAGCGCACACGATCTCTTTGAGTTGCCGCAGTTTTTCATCCTTCACCCAGATCTTACTCTCCAGTTCTAATTGTGTTGCTCTTACTCTTTTATCCTGAAAGAAAAATATTTCCTTACTGACATAATACAGTAAAAACTATCCAATGAATTTAGATTTAGAAAGAACCATCACCGGTATCAATTATTTTAATTTCACTTTTCAATGCAGCTATAGATAGAAAAAATTACTAGTGGATGAAATGGGTGTGTAGCGAGCAGGCTATAGTATAATCTAAGGGTGTTTTGATGTAATTTGCCCCAATGCCCCCTATCAGTTGTCTTGATGCCCTGCCCTATTACATAATGTTATTCTTTAAAGGAGCATGGTCCTATCTTTCAAAATTCAGTTTCATATGAAAGATCACTGATTAACAGGATTCAGTTCAAAATTTAGTTAAATTAGTCCAACCATTTCAATTGTAAATGCATTTTTTAAATGATCTCCACAAGAACATCCAAATCTACCATTGTATGTTAATGTAGCTCTTTCCTAACTCACACATTCCTTGGCCTGTTTGTGTTGGCTGAATGGTGCATCTTTGAGAGCATTTCACAAAATTATCCCAAACCCTAACCCGGACTTACACATTCCTTGGCCCATTTGTGATAGCTAAATGGCACACCTTTGAGAGCATTGCACAAATTTATCCCTAATGCTAACCCTAACTTACACATTCCTTGGCCCATTTGTGATAGCTAAATGGCGCACCTTTGAAAGCATTGCACAAATTTATCCCGAATGCTAACCCTAACTTACACGTTCCTTAGCCCATTTGTGCTTGCTGAATGGTGCACTTTTGAGAGCATTGCACAAATTTATCCCTAATGCTAACCCTTACTTACACATTCCTTGGCCCATTTGTGATAGCTAAATGGCACACCTTTGAGAGCATTGCACAACTTTATCCCGAATGCTAACTGTAGTAGTAACGGTTACCCTGACTTACACATTCCTTGGCCCACTTGTCCTTCTGGCTGGATGCCACACCCTTGAGTGCATTGCGTAGTTTATCCTTCTCCTGTAACTCCTTCTGGATCTTCTGTCTTTTGGTGGAAAGCTGAAAAGCAAAAATATGATAGGGACATATCACAAAGGCCATAATCATACGATATATTCTACAAGTGCTCTCAGTAAATTAAGTTAGTTGCGGTGAATGTGTATCTCCAACATGACGTGTATTTGCTTTTTTGGATATAAAGTTTCTGTAAATGAACAATTAATTATCATTCGACTAAGGTGCCACATATTGTTTATAATAAAGTACGCCAGTACGCCATATATACACTGTTTGTTGTTACACAAATTTTGTTCAAGTATTGAAATTTACAACAGTAATGATATTTACAACATTTTTATAGACATTTTCAACATTGTCGTTGATTTGTATGCCAATATTTGTGGCCTAGTGCAATCATACCTGTTTTTATAGACTTTTTATGGACATAGTATCCACTTAGGGATAAGATACACCACTCAAGCATCACTATCGTCAAAGACAGTCGTACCTGCAGTAGCTTCCATATAATCATGATATCGACAATGGGAAAGCTATCAATATGTTCACAGGGTCAATATCCGTATCATTCTTAACAAACTATGTGTAGGACATCAAGTTATGACGTAGTATTGCATACACTCTATAGTTAGCGATCATAACCATCGCTAAATGTTAGTGAAATCGGCCACAGGTGCCACCAGATACGAAAGACTTCACCTGATAACTCCTACCTCATTCTCCAGTTCTCGCTTGTCAAGTTCATACAGCTGTTGCTCCCTTTTCAACATTTCATTCTGTTGTTCAAGATGATGTATCCTCTTCTCGAGGTTATCCTTGCTTTTGTTTTTGGCACTGAGTTTTATTTTGAGATCCGACACCTGTATCTTGAGGTCAGAGTTGGCCTGTTTCACTTGCTCGTAATCTCGTTCCATCTCCATCAGACGAGCACGGAAGGCACCCTCTGCAAACAGAACAAATAATCATTCTGACTATTATACAAATATATACTGACTTGAAGATCTCTGGTTAAAAGTATGGACCTGAAGTGACCATAGTTTTTAAAATTTTCAAATGTTAATTTCAACCGTCTTGAGAAAATTCAAGGTATAATGCCTTGCGTGTGTTGAGAATACCTCATCCGTTCATCCAAAATTCAGATTAATTTCTCTCAATGTATACCTCCATTTCACTTTTTCTGCCAAGAAGGCTATCAAATAATGCAAGGTAGTGTTTTCATGTGAATCACTTAGGGACATAATCAATTCAGACCCAAGCAACTCTCCCGAGCCGAGCCGAACTTTTTGACCCAAGCCAAGTTTATACCTGGGTCGAGCAACCATTAACCCTAGTTCTTCGTAGCGATTTTCACAAAAATATTATACGGAGGT
>JXSR01S067047.1:4267-17954 GCA_000969725.1 Ophiothrix spiculata | reverse complement strand
AATTGTTCTTGACTGATTCTTAGTCTTTGAGACCCATAGATTCCAGAACTGAATGATGCAAAATCCGCATCATTGAGCATTTTGAGAAATCCAAGATAAAACAAAATGGCTACCAAAACAAGGGGTGATATTTCAAAATTAGTCATATTTTGTTCAAAACTACACCAACATGTTCCTCTCATCACAAGGAAGCAGAACAAGTATACTTTTACCTATGTCTGAAATATGGTTCTGGAGATATAGCCAAAAATGTGAAAGGTCATATCAGAGGTCACGGAACTGGCCCTATGGGAGTCCAAAATTTCAAAAGTCTCTGATTTTGTTCAGAATGGTCTCAAACTATTCGTAGAACTAGGGTTAAAAATTAGATTGGTACGCATGGATATTATTTACCAATATATTACTTGGTTTTTTTTGCTTCAAATGAGCGAGATGCAAAGATAGGACGATCAACTACTTGGCTTCATGGCTCGGGCGGCCCGAGCGACCGTTCGTCTCTATATTGATTATATCCCTTATCTATGGTGAGAACACCCATCCCCATCCATCCCAACTTACGTTTCCTGATGAGTTCGTCTCTCAATGTATTCCTCCTTTTCTCTCTCTCTGCCAAGAAGGCTATCAAGTTGTGCAAGGTAGTGTCTTCATTTGGATCACTGATCTATGGTGAGAACGGTATTGATACAGTATTAGATATTGTCAACTTATATGCAAACTATATCAGTGTTCCCTCCAAGGTATTACGCAGCATAATAGACCTCTTCAAAACATGACTTTCCGAGAATTTCTGAAGCTGATTTAACACTTTCCGGCAACTGCCGACAGAAAAAGTGACTCTCTAACACAATAACCAGAATGTAAAGTTTGCGTTCTCGTTAACTGGTTGCGTACGAATTCGAACTTGTAATTAGGGTTAGCACTATAACAAGTCACTTTTAGTGTGATACGCTCCGAGTTGACAGGTAATTGTAAGCTTAATCAGACGATTTCAAATGGAAATTTCACTCTTTCTGTCAGTGAGCATATGGTACTCCCAACATCCAAAGTGGATCAGAATTAGTGCCTATAACCATGTGTGGGTCTGAATATTATTATTTTTCACTTTTATTGCACTGTAAATGCGAGAGAATTTTCTGAAATTTTTTTTACAAAAAAGTACATGCTAATGAGCTCGTATGCGATTTGTTGATAAAACAACCACATAATTAGAGTTCCGAATGGATTTTGAAATTGTCTATAGCACAGAGTTTGGAAAATTGTTGGGTTTTCAAAATGTGTGAGAAAGATGCAATTTACTGCTTATTTAAACAATTTTCAGCCTCAGCTCATGAAATTGATGTGAGCACCTCTCCAACTTTTTCAAAATTTGACAAATTGGTCCAAGTTTTTTTTTAAATAAAAACCTTGAAGGGAACATTGATATAAAGCAAATGTAAAACAGGGCAAGTTTACTTTGTCTATTGACTTCAATAGTGACTGGTACTTTCTCAATGCTCTGGTCGACTTAACCAAGTGAAACTGGACAAAATGAATATGTGCTTGCTCAATCTTGATAACAGAATCCAAACCTACATACAATCAAAATTAAATGCAAGTTAACTGATCTTGTCATATTTTACTTGAAGTCTTGGGAAATGAAACACCATTAAACTAATCAACATCATACCCAACACTATTTCTCTTGTCCATACTAACAAAGGTCAAGTTGGCTCAACTGACAGGGTTTTCTACCTTCTGATGCAAAAGATAGTGTGTTCCAGTCCTTTATGCCATCATTTCTGTAAATTGCAGGAGCTATGACAATCACTCTCATGAGTATAATGACAAGTATTTTGAGGAACCAATTTCAAATATTCCTATGCGTTTTTAACTCTTTCGCTCTGGAATACTTTTTCCGAAAGTCGCCATGTTTGGACAGAATAAATAAACCGGAAGGGCACGAAAAGAACTGATAAAATTCATTTTATACAGCCAGTCCAACATTGGCTAAAAAATCTTGTTTTGTGTCCCCTTTCGGACGAAAGATGCTGGCAACAGCTCGCAGAAGGGTCTAAATCACCCAGTTGGAAATAAAATGAATAATCATAGATTAACGTCAAAGCTGCTGCCACCGGCTTCTCATCCACTATGTCAAATTTTACCAAGCTGCTGTCAGGGGCTTCCAGGAATGAAAGAGTTAATGACAGTGAAGAGCTCAATGAAGTGCGCTTCTTGAATGTTGTTAAGGAGAGCTGTAAAAGCTCTGGTTCAATTGACAAAGTGAATATCCTCTACAATTCCCTAATCCGACCATCACTGGAATATGCATCACCTGTTTGGAGCCCATCAACCAAAGAGAATATAAATATGTTAGAGAAGGTGCAGAAACGTTGCTTATGCCTTTGTAATGAAGCTTGTAATGTTGAGACTTTGGCAGAAAGGAGAAGGAAGACTGACTTAATAGAAACATACAAATACATAAATGATTGTTATAAGATTCCTGCCAAAAAGTATTTCACCCTTCCCCACAAAGAGCTTAGGGGTCATTCAAACAAGCTGTTCCTCTGCCACTTCTTCTGCAATAGAGTGGTCACCCCCTGGAACAACCTGCCAGATCAAGTTATTTCTGCACCTAATGTGACTACTTTTAAGAAGAGATTGAGAGTTCTGCCCATCGGCGAAGAGGACTTATCGACCAAGTATACCAAGTATACCTCCTTACACATGAAGGCCAGAGTTCTTTGATGCAAAAGATATTGTTCCAATCCTTTCAAATGTTTTTTGTGAAAATTTAGTCAACTTGAAATTCACCTAGACAATTAACTTGCGGTTAATGTCTCAAGGAATTTCAAATTCTTGCTTTTGATTTGGCCTACTATAGGCCAAACAACAATTTATCGGACAGCGTAAACAATAATCCAGGATACAGGGCTCCATTGCTTTTAAATGCAACCCCTGCATGGACTTTTGTTTAAATTGTCCAATAAATATCTATTCTGCCTATAATAGGTCATACATCAAAAATCGATGACCTGTAACACATACTGACCTGTAGACAAGGGAAGGGTGGTCCAAGTGAAATAAGAGGTGTCAAATTTTCTACACTTCCTCCCTCTTCTATGATTTTCTTGTACATCTGGTTAGCTGAAATTACAAATCACAAACAATTACTGTAAAAGGATTTAATTTGGCGAGGACAAACTTTAGCGCATTTCAATTTATCAGCAATTTGGCTGGGATTTAATTTCACTAATTTAGAACATTTTACATTAGTTTCAATGGTAAATAAGATTTTAGCGAGGGATTTAATTTAGCGACTTTGCAGTCTAGCGAAATTAGCAAAATTAAATCCCTAGCGAAAATTAGTCCCTTTACAGTATTGTTTGATGTTTCATAAAAAAAGTGTGCGTGTGAAAAAAATGGGTTTGTGATGGAAAATTTATGGTCAATTAGTTGTAATACAAGAAAAATCATACAAAAAAATGTTCATCTTAAATGGAAATATTTGATTGTATTCTTTGAAAAACTAATTGAACGCACTGTGGTATTTGAGCATAAGTGTCGTGACCAAGATCATATACCTTTTTATATGACTTAATTTATATAAAGTAATGTGTTGGAATGGTGTAGCTTTTAATATTATAATACATAAGAACATTGGACCAACAATACGTTCCACAATAGACACATAATCTGGATTTTCTGTTTCAGATCCTGACTCACCTTTTCTCCTACCGGGTGTGAGGCCATTATCAAACCTAATTGCAGAGGGCCTGGCGATTTGAACCTCCTGTGTTACCTCAGCAAACCTCATTACATGCTGGAAAATACCACAAAATACTTAAACAGTAAATGTTACATGTTAATAATTGCTTTTAAGTACAATATATTTTTTTGTGTATAATATGATCCAGACCTTGTCATATCAATATAGAATGGATCAATCACAATTCATATATCAGTTGGCTTGATTTGCGCTGGTCAATAGTTTGTTACTAATGTCCTCTCAAAACATAATTGTTACACATAACAAATATTGATTGCTCTTTCATTCTGGCAACATCAAAATAGAAACTATTACCCGTCAGTGATTATGAGACTATCATACTATTTCCCTTGACCATAGGTCTTAGGAAATAGTTTATGGGAAATAGTCTATAGTCTCAAGGTCACTTTGGGGCAATAGATTTTACTTTTGTTCTCATGAGCAGTCAATATTTGTATAATAACTCGTCATGTGAGTGCAAGAAAGTCATGTCTGCAATGGCTGCCGTAAGTTATTTTTATTTTATACTTTGTAACAAGAATGTGAAAAAAAAAAAAAAATTCCTTGTCTTATGTCAGTGGTTCTTGAAATGGTTCTTTTCAAGAACCACTGACCCAAGATTGGAGATTAGACAGTGTACAATCCAAATTTATGACAAATGGCAGCTATTGCAGATTTTCTTGCACTCACAAGACGAACTACTCTCGAGCGTCTAAATCAAGCCAGCATTCAATTTTCACTCGACAATTTTCTGCAATGTTTGCAAATTAAATACTTTACATACATTAAATATTTGAGTTGTTCAAATACTTGGTTTTATCTTACCGTTGTTTCATCATAGTCATCTGCTTTCGGGTTGACACACACCACCATGCGAACTTTGCCTTCACCATCAAAGTAGTTTTTGAACAGATGGGTTACCTTAGAATCTCTGTATGGTACAATCTAGAAACAAAATAACCCGACAAAATCAGCTGCTATATTCAGGTTTTCATTTAGTTTCAGTCTCTTGTTGATTGATTCTGTGTCGAGGTTAGAGAGAAGTGTGGACTTGGGGTACAGTTGGAACTCATAACGAGGTTGTTGGAGACAGAGAAATTATTATTGTTTCAAATAAATTTTGGATACGAAAATGATTTCTGAATGCAGCTGCTGCGTATCCACAAGTTGTGACAAGAGCGGGACACCGGCAAGTACGCAACACTGTTTCCAATCAGTAATCCACAGCACCACCGCATCGCGAGTGCCTGAAAAGCGTTGTGTACTCACATAAAATGCACACGCAACTGTGTTACGTACGCCAGTTTAATGATGATTTTGTGTCCGAGAATTGTTTGAAACAACAATAGTCCTTATCCAAAATTTTGTTATGGTTTGAAAAATCATGAAGTACAAAAAACGAAATTGGTATATCTGTAAAGAAAAAACATTTCTATAAACCAGAACTTTTTTAATATCAGAATTTATTATTAAGAATTTAAAAAATATTGTATATGCTCTGGTCACTGAAGTCATTAAATATCCTACTAATCATGAACATCTGAATGCAGATGAAAAGGCAAACAGCCAGAACCAGTGGTTATGGGGATCCGCTGTTGATCGAGTTTTGAAAACTTCCTTACCTTATTAGTTCCTAATGTCTGATTCTCTCTCAGGATTTCTATACACGTCCTCAGCGTCATGAGTGAAGCATTAATGTTGCCTGCTTCTCGTAACCTATCCCCAGAGCTCTTTGTTCTCGATGTCCTTTCACTTCCTGCTAAGTCCACTAAAGACAGCTGACTCACACAGATTTGGTTTTTGTCCTGAATAGAAGGAAAAATAAGTAACTCTAGTTAGTCACACCAAGGAGCTAGGTATGGCCAATGAAGCATATTAGTGCAGGACTACTGAACAGCAGGTTATGCTTTCCGGCCCTCCAATCACTTTTTGAAACTAAATACTTCTTCAGCCTACTACAATGTTACCATAAAACATGTTAAATGCATTTTTTCCTGATATTTCCAATTTTTTCAATCAATTTGAAGTGTTAGCAGTAATAATGGAAGCACACAAACTTTCGTTGTCAAATTCAACCCCTGTATATCAAAACATTTAAATTTTCTTTCATGAGATTGTCAGTGTCGACAATGAAAAATACTGCCCCCTAGAGTTCAAGTCTTACAATCAGGCTTTATTGGCAGATTCAATGGAAAGCTTAAATTTCTTTTGATTTATCTACGATTTATGAAGTAACAGCAATGTTTTCCAAATTAACCTTTCTCCTGACTTACTGCATAAATACCCACTTTTAGAGAATAGCCTCATACCCAAGATCAAAATACAAAACACAATTATACTTTTTGATGTTTCTAATGGTTTTGGTCAAATTTTTCTAAATATTTGGTACTTTACAATCATTACTGATCATAGAGCAGGAATTCTCAACTAGCGGTGCATGAGCCAAATTTGGCGCTTTGACTGTTACAGATTGTCGCCTTAAAACTCTCTAAATACAAAGAAATACATTAGGAATACACTGAACATGGAGGCATTTGGCGCCTAAGCCTACAATTTTCTCATTTGTGTGGCGCATTGTAAGAACTGAACCCCTGACATAGAGAATGTAAATCACCTGCAGACAAATTCCTGAAATTTTGTACACCTTTAACCAAGTGCATGACTAACCTCTCTCCTCAAATTTCACCATCGTTCTTCAGTAATTTAGGAATAACTGTACACTGACCTGCAAGACCTCCTCTCCGATTGGATCCAGGGGTGTCTGTACTAATCTGATGTTGAATACACTGTGACTACGACTGGATTCTGTGTTTAGCTGTGTGTGTGCTACTCTTCTTCTTTTCTGACCTGTGATTAACAAAAAAAAGTTTGTCAGAGACTTGGATTTACTACAGGAACAATGCTGTCCCTGACATGCTTATATATCCCCGGATCAATAGAGACTTGGACTTACTACAGGAACAATGCTGTCTCTGACATGTTTATATATCCTTGGATCAGAATTTAGTTGGAGTTCACTATGTTTACATCATGTGCTGAAAATCGCTCATTTGATCAAGTGGATTCACTAATTACATCACTATTACATCATATTAAAAGGCATGGAACATTCTCTTAATAATTGCATGTTCATATTTATTATTCATAAATTTTGATAAAATTCCTTCAAAATTAGAAAGAATAGATATCACTGGAGTTCCAACACAAGTTGGGAAAACAGAACCAACTAGTCAAAAGCAGATGCCAGAAATCGTCAGGTGAGTGCTAGAAAGTCGTATCTGCAATAGCTGCCTTACGTCATAAATTTGGATTGCACACTGCATGACATCCACGTCACCTGAAGAACCATTTCAAGAACCACTGACATAAGACAGGAACATTTTGAAGGATTTTTCACATTCTTGACAAGGTGTAAAATAAATATAACTTAGAGCAGCCATTGCAGATACGACTTTCTTGCACTAACATGACGAAATGTTGATCAATCCCAGCCAGGGACTGATAGCCCTGGTGGACTTGGCTCGACACCAGTTGTGACAGACATTAAACCTCTTTGAGCACTAGGACCTGCATCTATACTACGACAATATATCTGCTGGATTTATCAGCTGCAGGTGCACTGTGGCAGGCTGACATTAACGGTGGGCACCCCGAATTAATTTGGATACTTCAATATCTTGGAGACCATGCAGTTTTCGAAGCAACTTGCCTGACAGTTGCAAAGAGGTGGTTTCACTCTGCAATTGTGCGTGGAATAAATAGAACTTCAGTCTGGTAATTTACAAGTGTTGATGTCAACGTGTTGATGAATGTACTTGTACAGAAGTCTAAGCCTTGATAAAACACAGCTCTCTTCCAGCCAATGCCAGACTATGGGTCGATTTCACTATCATATACGATGTATCGTAGCTACGAGGGGTTGAGCTCGTAACTACAACTAGATATCACAAAGACATGAAAACCCTTTGTAAGTATTCACAGCATCTCAAGGTATATGAATTATGAATCAGAAAAATCGAACCCTTATTTAACGTTGCGCGGGGTCAAGAGATGATCATTTCAACGTTAGTGAAATCGACCCCTCCAGGGGTCAATTTCACTAACATTTTCGATGCATCGTAGCTACGAAGGGTTTAGCTCATAACTAGAACTAGATATCACAAAGACATGAAATCCTTTCATAAGTGTTCACCGCATCATAAGGTATATGAATTATGCATTAAAAAATACAAACCTTTGTTAACGTTGCGTGGGGTCAAGAGGTGGTCATAGCTTACGATAGGTTTTGGTCTTACGAGGTTTGTGAACATTGCTGAGACACTACTTTTTCAGCAAAAATCTTAACAGATTTTAACAGGCCACGCCTTTTATATCCCTTAAGATTTTCATGTCAATGACAGCTCTAAATCTGGGCTTACCTTTGAGAAATACCGCATAAGCGTCTTCTGTGTTCTTAACCTCCACCTCAGTACACAAGGACACGTACATGTTGTGATTACTGTCTTCTCTCAGGTTCCTGGATTGTAGTGGTCTGTGAAAGAGACAAGTAGAGGTAAGCTTTCTCCTTAAAGTTTTGTCAATTTTTTAAAAGAATTAATGTTGTTACTGCTGCTATATATACACTCGCGGTCTAAAGTCTTTCTGCAAAAACACATTATTCAGCCATATCTATATGTAATAGAGTGACAAGCAGGCGATTAAATGTCCTGGTCACGCTTGACTGCGCTAAGAGAATGCTTGGAAGCAAACAAAAAATGATCCTTCAACGCCCCACCAGTTTACAAAAATAGGGCTGTGATGAATGTGGAGTGTTTTATGACGGTATATGACAGATTGAAAACCTCTTTAAACCTTTTAAAATGCCATATACCGCCAGGGACCATGCAACTTTTACCACAGCCCTATTTTTGTAAACTAGGGGGGGGTTAAAGGATCATTTTTTCGTTTGCTTCCAAGCATTCTCTAGGCGAAGTCAAGTGTCACAGGACATTTTGTCACTCTATTACATATACACATTCCATATGACCACTCAACTTGAGCGATGAAGTGACCTTGACCCAGGCGTTGTCAAATCAAATTTGACCTAAAAATCACATTTTTCGACCCATATTTGTTGCCCCCTACCCGTACGTGAGAGATTGATCACATTCGGAGCTCAATTTTACACTTAACTAGATTACCTATCAGATCTGACCAACAGCAACATAAGTTTCCCGATAGTTTCCTTATAAACGCCTTGTGAGATATAGCAGAAAAAGTGTTTGTGCGGAAATACTTTAGACCGCGAGTGTACATAAGAGAATATTATAGAGTTTGATTTGCATCAGCCATAAATATGATTATAAATAATATATCTACGGAAGATTTGTTTTTCACAAGCACTACATCTAAATTTGAAAACACCAAATCTACTATAAATTCAAAACCAAGAGTATGTAATTAGGAAATAAGTAACAAGCGTATTTAGCATTTCATGCAAGCTAAATTAAATATTAATACAGCCATTTGAAAAATAATAACAAACATTCATGACTACTACCCCGTTCAGACACACTAAAAAGTTGTCGTAAGTTGATATCGAGTTCATTTGTAATTTCAAACTCGACATAGGATTAACGAAAAGTAACCTGACTTACGACTGTTCACACATGTTAGGATTTTGAAGTCGAATTGAAATGAACTTTACTCCTTCTGGGTCAATGCGCTATAGAAGTAAACATGAATTCAACTCACTTACGACGATAGGTGTACACACTAACGAAAAGTCGACGGTTGTCGTCGTTAGTCGAGTTACATCGACTTGCTAATGCGACTTAACTTGATTTTTAGCAAGTTGAAAATTCTATGTAAGACGACTTTTTGAAAGACGACTTGAACTGTTCACACAAAAGTGAATTTTTACTCGATATACTCGAATACGACTAATGACAACTAAAGACAACTTTTTGGCTCTGTTTGAACGGGGTATACATGTGCAATGAGCTATGAAAGTAAATGGAATTAGCGGCAATGCAAAAATAAAACCCGAATTAGAATTAAAACTATATCTCTCTTGTATATGCTAATAAAATAAACTTAGCACTTTGGGTGTAGAAGTTGTGCAAAATAACTAAACATTTAACTTTTTAAAAAAAATTGTACTATGTTTTCTTTGCAAAGTAATCCTACATTTCTTTATTCAGTCTAAATAATACTGCACATTACTCTGGAAGTGACAAAATGACAAGCTGTCTGTAGCAAAGCAAAGCAAGCAGAGAGGAATACAGGCTTTCTCAAACTGCCATGCTATGGTATGCAGTGGGTCACCCAACCAAGATTACGTACACATTTTCACTACTCTCCTTTTTGCCTGGTGTTGCCCATGGCCTGCAAGTAATGGAGACATAGTACAGAAAGAGAAGAAAAAGCAAATAACATTACATTACAACATTTTGAAAAGGTTTAAAAGGTTTTTTGATTGATCAATAAGGATATCTTAAACTGATTCATTAACAATATAGATGTATTTCAAACTGTTCTAACACACAAATTAAATGACTGGAACCGTGGTATTTTTATGCCTTGGGCGCACACTGCTAATCTTGCTTCGGAGATGTAGTCCTGATGTTAATTTATAGCATCAAGACTCAAGAGGAATCAGGTCATCATGTGAGTGCAAGAAAGTTGTATCTGCAATAGCTGCCAGTTGTCATAAATTTGGATTACATGCTGTATAATCTCCAGTCTTGGGCAAGAGCCACTGACATATGAAAGGGGATTTTTAGCAATTTTCCGCATTTTAGTAATAGGGTGTTCCATAAATATGACATATGGCAGCCATTGCAGATACGACTTTCTTGCACTCACATGACGAAGTTTGCTTAAGCAACATCACCAGTATTTTGGTCTCAGATGTTGAGATTTTGTACATCAGGGAAAACTTGGGAAGACTCCAGGAATGTTTAGAAGGCATCGCCAAATTATTCAGCGAAGCATGGACGAATGTTCCCAAAACCATCCCCTATCATTGTATTTTAGTTTATCATCAGTTTCCATCCCATCCCGTTCATCTAACATCATTGGAAATCTATCAGCGACTGCCAATTATATTGTATGGTAGAACAGTTTGAAAATCATTTATACTTTCTCACACATTTCATCGTTTCTCATATTGTGCATTTTGTGCAGATGTGCAAATGCAATGGAGTGGTGTTTAGTGCAGGCACTGCTGAAAATGATATTCTTGCATGATCATTAACAAATATCCATTTCAAACTTTTATTTACATTATAAAACCATTTCCTTTTACACTGGCATTTAAATGTCGTATCTAGAGATATAAAACATGTCAAGGTGATCTTTTGATTGCAAACATTGACAAGAAACTGACTATACTCTATAAGCTTTGAAGTATGCAACAAGCAATCAGACTCTGTTACGAGATCCATAGCATATCCCTTGTATTCTACAACATTTTGAACTGGTGTTTTTGTATTGTGTAAGAGGCTGATATGCAAGTTGCTGATATGATTGATTTGGATTGATTAAGACCAAATCACTGCATATTAATATTTGTGTACTTGAATCATTAATGGTTTTGGTACTATTTTTGGCTAATTTTGGCCACATGGACAAACATTGAAAATAAGTTTGAAAATTTGTTACGCAGTTATGATTCAAAAAGTATGGACTCATTTACTTCCCCGTATGGTCATATTGGTTTATGTGCGGTAATAAGCTGCTTGTTGCATACTTCAAGATTCACAGAGTATAGTTTTGGCCACACACAAAGACAAAGACTGAGAAGGCTGGCAAAACATTTTAGTTTACCATGGCTACATCACAAAATCTTACCCTAGATTTTAATAGACTTGCATGACAAACTGTTTTGAAGATAAACTTTTAAAAATCATGCTCTCTCAAACTTGTAAGAATAAAAGATGTATGCACATACGCTGGTCTCCCATGTTTTATATCTCGCACAAGTCCAAAATGAGATGCAGCTACGAGCTAATCAATCTTGGCACTTGATTGGCCAGTATTCTGACTGGATGAATATCAACTCATAACATGCATGGCGCATTGGCAATTTTCTTGCAATGCATGGTTAAACGTGGTGCGTCATTATATCTGAATCCATTTTCAAATTTTCTCCCTGAAAATCACGTCCAGAATATAAAAAAAACTAGCAGTTGATGCATGTGTATGAATCATTCAAATAATTATCATCTGACAAGTTTCATATGTCAATTGAGATACCGTAACTGGTTGATTGATTCTCAATGCCAGATTATTGAGAGAATTACCAGTATGAGCACAGCATGCATAAGTCAAAAAAAGTTTTTGCAAGTTGAAGGTTACAGTGACAAAACATGACATATAACTCATAGAGGTGAAACCACAAAAAAGTTTTTATTCCCCCTAAAATTTCTTGAAATATATAAACCTGACTTACATTCAGAATTTCAAATTGACTTATTTGCTCAAACATCTACTACAATACTAGGTCCAAAATTGATTTAAAATTCAAAGCCCAAGTATTGCAAATATGAGTTATGCTTTGAAAAATATATTAAGATTTAAAAAATTAAATTGACCAGTATACAAGTACAAGAACAAATTTGCCTCCTCTTTTTTCCTATCAATGGTATAAAAACGGAGCTCTAGAATCATAAACACCTACCTAGGATTGATATTTTCTGAAACAGAATCTTCAAGTAAATCATAGATAAAGTTATTGTATATCTCTATGTAGGAAACAAACACGGCGTAGTTGTTGTCCTCGTCTATGTTGCTGATGCGTGTGTTGTCTGGTACTCGAACCTGGTTGACTAGGTCATCAAAATCGGCAAACTTTCTACAAAATCAAAACAAATCACAACTTGAATTAGAGAAGACTGCAATAGTATTAGTCCAATGAAAAATATTTTGAATATTTGTAAGTAACTGGAAAGGAAACTCACGAAAGAAGAAATTTTTCTTTTGTCAGCAAAAAACGAGCTGATACACATTTGTGACCCGTCATATCAAAAGGTACCTGAAGGGTCCCACAACGAAAATTGATTTGTTGGTCTCATCTGAAAGATTATATTTTAAGCTTTAAAATGACACCCTGCTTTTGGTTATTGGATGTTTGATTGCAAAGTTACATCTAAATTGGTAAAAGGCATCGGGCTGATTCAGAAAACTATAGTTCTGAGAAAATCAAGTTTTAAAGTTTCTGTACTAGTAAAACTTGAATGAAGAAAGGATTTTTATCTCGGTTTTTAAAACATTTGTCTTATGTTTTGGATATCCGAACCTGATTAATATGATAGAATACACATCAAAGGTAACGTTTCTGATGAAATTAGAAATTCGACCTTGGACGTGATTTTTAACTATGCTCAGCTTCAATGGCCCGTATCTCGTAATTTAATATGCCAACCTTAATGCCTTTCGATATGACGGGACACATTTATCAGTGAAATATGTGAATTGAAAATGTCCATGCAAGAATGATTAAGAATAAGCCACCATGTCAGTTCATGGATACATTCAGATTTAAAGTAATTAGTCTTGCTATGCAATATTTTACATATTTTCCCGCCACCTGATTTTAATATAGAAGCAACTTCAATAGTATCAGGACCAACTACTTTTTCCAAACCAATCACTTGCAAACCTTTAATATATGCAGGATATCAGTTGGTATGCGAGGGTTTTCATCTGAAAACCTCATTTCCATCAAATCAAATGGCTCCGCTCAAGTTGGTTCAAAAAAAGACCCATGCATTCTACTGCAACATACCTTCTTGTAGTAGGTGTCCTAGGTGTGCCTGGGGTCCTACAGCCAGCAGACGAGGGCAGTATTTCTCGTCTCTGTCTCTCCATCATAGCATCAGCCTCAGTCTGTACTTCAAAACCATTGGCTTTGTCTGGCTTGAAGACCTGTGTAAGAGAGTCAGTTTTACCCATTAAGCT
>JXSR01S067029.1:0-14419 GCA_000969725.1 Ophiothrix spiculata | reverse complement strand
AAAGAAACTTCTGGCAAATTCCAAAAATTAAAACTTTTTAATAGATAAATAAAATAACAGCCAATTTTGAGGGATAAGAGAGTTTTACCTGATAAAATTAATTCAAATTCTTTTTGGACTTGAAAATATTTCCAATTTCCTCACGTTGCAAGTAATTCCCTCATCAGGAAATGATTTTTATTTCCAGCCACTGTTTTTATAAGAAACAGATTTATCTATGGTTTAAAAAATTGCGAAGTTTTACGAAAATGTGTGATATTAAATAATATATTTATATGAACTTGGGCGTTAATCATAATATATTTTAATCAAATTGTGAGTACTTGTTAAAACAATACATTGTATTTAGTTCGGAAAATTTTGAATAATTTTAAAAATTTGTAAAAATTATTCTGCTTACAAGTTTTGGAAAATGTTAATGAATTTAATTAAAGAAAAATGTCATAAAATGTTCGCCATCAATGGGCGATTTTGCATTGCCATTGAAATAAAAAATAAAAAGTACCTCCTCCTCCTTTTTTTTTTTAAAGAAACCTTGACAAGAAAATGTTTTATTTTTTACTTGACCTAATCTCTTTTGTTTTCCATAATTTTGATTCGTCAAATAAGACATGTTTTTGACTAATTAATGTTTTCAGTGTTCTAACTCTGCATCCTATGCGTCGGCGTATTTTTATCACACTCGGATGGCTAAAGCCACCCTCGTGCGATAAAAAAATATGCAGACGCATGGATGCATCGTTGTTGATTAGCGATGAACATTTCTGTAGCATGTTTGAATACGTAAATATATAATTGTTATCAAACAAACTTACTATTCACTTTGGTCATTTATTTCCACTAAAGGCGATATCTTCATGTGATTTTTCTTGTCTACAAATGCGTTTCCGGTGATCAAACGATGTAAACAAAACTTTGTCACGTTGCAGATTGCATCATCGGATTTCATTAATATTAATGTGACGTCGTTTGGCGATACCATTATTTCATAGATGTTTGACTATTCCAGCCAGGGATTAAAAGCAGGCGCTACTAAGTCGACCTTCAAATCAATGGATGAAGCTATAACATTCAAGGCCGTGTTGGTGAAGTAATTATTATATATGGGTCATTTGTTTCTGGCGTACGGTAGAGGCTCTACGGAATTGGTATAGTTCCCCGCACGATCCAAAGAACAAGATTATCATCGCAGTGAATCGGATCGTGTTTTAAGATCAAGATCTGCACAATAATAGGAAGAAGAATTTCAAGAAAAAAGAAGCTAAAATAGTTAAAATGTTATCTAGACTACAAGGTTAATATTTTGGAAGGAGGGCAGGGCTTCCAATAATGAGGGAAATTATGGGGTAAAACAACATCATTTAAATAAAATTGCAGGTGATTTATAGTGCAATATGTGGCTCCCCTGACTTGTAATTCCACACGGCCTCAGCACACTTTACAAAGCAGTTCTGAGCTGCAACATTGCAACAACTAGCAAAACAATAAATCTTATTTTTTGACTTTGTTCTCTATATTATAGTATACAGTGTATTTTTTTCATATATTAAGTTACCCTGCTTTACTGCATCGTTTGGACCAAACAACTTTGATTGAAATATTTTTCGACAAACATTTGCTATTGGACAAAATATGACTGAAATATATCAGAACTGGTATATTTGACAATGAAAATGCTTTGCAAATACAACTCAGTGCTCTTGCACACCTTAGTGTAATATTAAAACCCTAGGCCATGGTAATCAAGGAGTTTACCAAATAAAAAGTTAAATTTAATATCATTTTTATAAACAAACACTAAAAGTTTTACAAATGCATGATTAAAGTACATATTTTGATTTTTCAATCAACAAAAACTCCAATTGCTTATTAATATTGTTTACAATAAAACATGAGTAATCTAACAAAAAGGGGGTGGCAAACAGAAAAAAGTCACCTGCTAAATTTTGTCAGTGAGATTGCGTAATGTTGCATAGGAAAAGCTGTCAAACCGTAATGGCTGCCGTTTTGGTCTAGTGGAGGTTAACTGTGGAAAGTCTTTGAGAATGATGAGCTGTTTTACATCTTGTTGTTGTGTGAATACCTCACATCGCACATGATTAGAATACCTCCTAGTTTTTAGGTCCAAAAGTCGGCTTCCGCGATTATCTCTCTCCAATGCATATTTCACCTTTGTGCAGTTAATTGTAACTTTCAAACAACCAGAGATCATGTCATTCAACTGCCGCTAAATAATCAACCACCAAGCATCTCAAAAAATGTTCGGCAAACAGACGATAATTAAAAATGACCGTTCTTGCTTTTTTTACCACAAAATTTACCTTCCACACGAAACATTAACTTTGTTGTCTAGAAAACATGAAAACTATTTTATAGCTTGATGAAAATTTTCATTAGAAAATTCAAGAAAAAAAAACTCACGTTTTCCAGATGGTTTAAACAGACATACTTCTGTCTTCATCAGTGGTTGGTGGTGATACTGGCTGATCCAGTCGGATGCCGTTTTGTGACGTCATCGGCAGATGACGTCATCTGAATCAGTTGGTTGTACACATGACTTAAATGGAATGCCCCCTCGTCCCTGTTCATTAGGTTTTCACTCTTTTTTGTGCCTCCCTTCCTTCTTATCCAGATCGCTTCCCTTATCCATCTTATTTTATAGCTTCTTTGGTTGATTTAGTTGTTGGAATAAGCATCATCCCTGATCAATCTTGAAATTTAATCACTTGATAAATAATTATAATTTTTGTTTCTTCTTGTTTTTACAACTGCAGTGAAATATTATCAGAATGACGTCGTCACTGGTGCAAGCATTCAACGACCAGGAGAATTCCAATCAGGCAATTCATACTAACAATAAGGGGCGCTTAGGCTCACTTGCAGGCAGACAACAAGGTAAGGTCTAAAAAATTGTTTGATTGGCAAAACATAAAAAAATAGGGTAGGTATGTCAGATCTTTTTTTAAATAATTTTTTTTTCAAGTCTATGATTCACATACAAGAAAACAAAATGTACGGCTCATATACAAAAACATCTTCACTTTTTCTGTAAGACATCTTTTATTGTCATTTTAAATGTTCTGCAAGCCATATCTTGGGCCCCCATGAATCGATTCCCATCAAATTTGGGATTTTTAGGTTTTTTACCATTCACAAAAAAATAAAAATATTTAGGGTCGGTGGTAAAAATAGGGTTGGTCGGGTTACGCCAATCAAACAATTTTTTTAGGCCTCAGATTCATGGATATACCAGGGGTGTTCAGTAAGCTAATGACTGGAGTTACGAGATGAGGGGCCGCTTCAAACTCAACCGGCAGTTGTCTGCCGGTTCTGGCCGGTTGACTATTGTTTGTTCCGGTTGAACCAGCCAGAACCACCCAGAACAGACAGCCAACTGCAGGTTGAGCTTTGAAGCGGCCCTTAACCTATTAAAGCTATGCAGGGTATTGTATTTAAATACAATATATAAGTTGTGATGGCGTAACCTTTAATAAAGTGTTGTCACCTTGAATTACCTTTCAGCAAAGACGTTTGGCAGTTCAAATATTCCATTGGCCACTCCAAGACGTGCACTCGGTAACCTTAGCAACGACCCAACAAAGACGCCAGCACTCGGCATCAGTAGCAAGAAGTCTGTGAACGCTGGTAACAATGGAAACATTGTCTTCAAGAAATCTCTGCCTTCACAGTTGGCTCCTGTGTTTAGGAAGCCGTCAGTTGCAACACCAGGTTTTCAGGTAATTACACAAGCCTCAAGATATACCCTGTTGTTCCTATTAATCGCATTAAAGGACTTAGTCCGATTTTGCAAAATTTAGTTTTCAGTGTCATATGAAAGATGACCACTAGAGAAGTTGTAAGTTTCACATTTCAGCTGAATCGGTCAAACTGTTTTGATTTTATGGGTAATTTTGTATTTGAGAGCCGCCTATACGTTACTGTGTAAAGTTAGTTATGGTTACCATATTTAGACACATTTTCGTTTGTAACTCCAAAGCGGAACATAACTCAGCCACGAAATTTCACATGGGTTATGAGAAAAATATGAGTAATATTTTGGTAACAAAATCTCAAAAAATTTGAAAAAAAGTTGAAGCAATCGGACCATGCTCCTTTAAGTTGCATTTTACTAAAGAGGGGCGTTTATTAGGAACCAATTGTTAACTCACGTCTTACATCATAAGTGCATAAATTTGTTATGTAAACTTATAAAATATGGCAATATTGGTTGCGAAAACCCAGAAGTAGTGAAACAAATTTTGATTTACTCGGGACCTTCCGCACTGAAAGCGACCGCCTAAATGATTGAGCTTCGTGAATGTTCCACTGGAGCTCATTAGCTCTCAAACAGCCCGATTTTAACAAGGAGGGGAGGGAAAAATCAAAATATTCAAATATATTTTGGTACATGTGCATAAAAATAATGATATTTTATAGACCTTTAATTTGCTGGACTGACAATTTTATAATGATATTTGGTAATCACATTTATTAAAAACACTTTAATAAAGTGCATACCTGTACAAAATGCATGTTGTATTTTCAATTTGTCTAATTTTAGAATCTGATGACAAAGAGAACATTGGGATTAGAGTCTGACACAGCAGCTAAGAAAATGTCAGCCCCCAAGTCAGCAGAGATGGTACCGACAGCGTTTGAAGATAGCTTGAAAATTCCTGATGTAGAGAACATGTATATCTATGACGAAGAGAAACGTAAGATTTTATCAAGATAAACCAAAAAGCCTCCCTTCTTTAGACAATGTAAAAAATCTTGTAAATGCAAAACCTGGAAAGCACTCATAGATTCAGAGTGGAGATTACGGACCTCCCTGCCATTTTTGTTTTCATTTCGGTATGGAGATCCAATTGGCGGGTATTCAAGTTCTTGCTGACGGATGATGCATCGCATCTTGTCATGATGCGCAGATATTGAAAACAAACACTTACCGTGGGGGTTGGCAATTCATAAGCGTAAATTATTATTTATGCGGTTTGTCTCTACGCACAACCAAATCTCAGCACGTGGAATAGACCAGTTTCGTATGTTCCATAATGCATCTTGAATGTACCGTAATTACGGGTATTTCTGCACGAACGACCATATTACTACGTTCTGCGCATGACGTCATTTGCGCAGAAGGTAATAATATGGGTAACTGAGCATTTTCGGTACTTTCAAGATGCATTATGTGACATACGAAAATGGTCTATTGATTTTGGCTAGACCAGACTGTACCCGAATGTTCCCAATTTGACCTTCATGGCTGACGACCGACTCCATTACACTGGCTGGTACACACAGTTTGGTGTCTCTGCTCTGAATTTATGATTATGATAGCATTGCTGTTTGCAGGCTTTATTCTTCATTACATAATATTTACATTGTCAGAGGAATTATGGCTTGAGTTTACTTCTAAAAGTGTTTCAATTTCACTAAGTCCTCCGCCTCAATATTTTACCAGAATTAAGTGCTGGGCCATCCACTTTGTGTAATCTAAATTGATTGGTCTATAATTGGTGCAAATTACAAGTGGAATTCCATTTGAATCATGATATAATGCAGATCTATAGCATGCTTGACAGAAATTGGTATGAAATTTGTGCTAATTATGCACAAATTTGTTGTGTTGTGCATCATTTGGATTGCCCCCAGTAATGGAGGATATTGAGGTGTAGGGATGTTTGAAAAATGAATCGGTTTTGAAATATTGTTTTTTTTTTCAGCTAAGTACTTTATTTCTTTTCAGTATGGTGAAACTTTACTTCCACAGGAACAAAGGCAACTAATCCAAACTGGCTTTTGATCAGTGTGTGTGGATATGTAGGGTTTGAAATCAAGGTCAGAGAGATGCCGTATCCCATATTGCACAGATATGGCACAGGTATAGCTATATATATATAAGGGAGATACCAGTCTGCATATGTTTGCATATCTTCAATTGGAGCTCAAATTGGGGGTATTTGGGAACATTCTGTTCCTGCTCATATCAATGCTGGATGCTGAGATTTGGTTGCACACAAGAGACAAAACGCACAAGTAATACTTCACATGAATGATTCAGATTCAAGATTTATTTTCAATATCATAAATATATCACAAATCAAACACTTTAAAAGTTAAAAACACAATTATATTGTGGACATAATCAGAAGGCTAAAGAGTCCTGAAGCGACTATGCCCTCCCTATACAAAAAGTTACACAAAAACAAAGGTCTACACAAGAAACATACACTCCGCTCTAAAGTATTTCCTCACAATAAAAATGTTCAAAAACATTGTTTTCTATATTAAACGACCTAGAATCATCACAGAATCATACTGGTATAGATACCTTATCTATTCAATATGAATAAATTAATGTTTCTTTTAATATTTGAACTTCCATTGTTATAAAAATGGCTGATTTCATGGACCATTGTTCATAACCTCATTATTACTTTGTAACAGGATAGAATATTTTCAGGTTGTAAGTTTTAAAACAAATGCGCAGAAATGTATTTATAAACTCATTTATTTAATGTTCAGACAAAAGTAGTAATATGCATTACATGCCGTATTTTCAAATGCAATGAATGCAATTCTGAAATGGTTACTTCGATAATTATACAATATAGACTCTGTCAAAAAATGATTAAAATCAGATAAACGCCTTTTGAAATATGACTGAATACAGGTTTTGTGCGGAAATACTTTAGAGCGGCAGTGTAAATAACACAAGACAGTTAGCTAGTTCAATGTTCTGTCCGTTATCTCATTAAAGGACAAAGGATTTTGTTAACTAAATCGAAAATGACAATAGAAGTATCGAATTAATTTTACCGCACAAAAGAGGCCTGTCAATCAAAGTATAGGATAGGCTATTGTCTTTGACGAAAAGCATAACGCCTAGAGATTTTTAATTGTGCTTTATATCGTGTAAACACAAAAGGACTGTCAAGGATTGCAATTTCTCAAGTGGGAATTATCTATACTTATTGACTCCAGTGAATAGAATAAGTAATGGGTTAACAAATATTTTACTACGGATTACAAAAAGCATTGTTATGCACGGACAGAACATTTGAACTGACGAAGTGCCCAAATTCAATAAGGATCACATCTTAAGGGTATTTCAGAGCAGAAAATAATGTCCAACTAATAACTTGAAAGAAAGATGCCTGTGACTATGAGCGTTTCACTGTCAACGCATATCACAGCATATATTGGAATACTATTCATATGTGGTAGATGACGGTATTTGCTTTCTGAAAAAAAGAAATCGATCAGTATTTACTATTGTGAATAGATATTAATAATGTTCACAACAAAAAAGTTACAAAATTGTAAACTTATGCGACATGATCAAGGGTAATGAGTTATATGTCAGAAATATTAATTTACAAGGAAATAAGGTAGAAAAATTCTTTGGGTTTTCATTGTTTAAAGGTCAAAGTATTGTATATATATATTTAGAACCAAAATATCATTAATGATAGGGTTTGTGTTGAATCAAAATGTGACATGATTAAATACTCAAGAGGTAATAAAAATCTTAAATGGTTTTTTTTTAAGTGACTCATTTCACTCGGGTCATATCAGTAGAATGATTTACAGAGAAAAATACCACTCAGTGTCATGGATTTTTCAGCGTGGACACAAAATAGGGGTTATTTGGGTTTTCCCAAAAGCTGCATTGTAACTTGATCACAACTGTAGCAGGGTTTGTATCATATGAAAATGTAGCATATGAATCTAAATTATTATAAGAGTCCAGTCAAATTAAACAAATCTTAATTTACTTGCAGGCATTTAAAAATATGATACACATGATCGAGGGGATGCATAAATATGCATCCTTTATACACTTTATACAGAAATGTGCAACGACATTAATTTTAATAAAAATCAATTAAAAAGTATATAATTTACCCTTCTGAAGCAATGACAGAGGTTCCAAATGATCTTTGACAATTCCTCTTCAGGGAGAAGAGTAACTAAAATAATGACTACCGTATTATTTGTCCATATAGCACTTCCAAGCACTAAAAGAATATTAGCATGGTCACTAGTTTTGAGCAAAGCACAAAGATTTTTGGATCATTGAATGAAATATATATTGCTGCTGTGGTCACTTTTGTGAGAATGGCTAATAAGATTTATCTTTTCTTATTTACATATTTATAAATGTCCTATTGATCCTTACACGGAAGACATCAATCACAAGTAAATTACAGTCCTGGCTTGAAGCTATTGTTTGTTATGGTTACGCTTTGCATGTGCAAGTATTACACTTGGTGTAGATTTCATGAATATGTATGTCAAAACACTGATGTGTGTCTTTATTGGTCTACATGATTTTCCAGTTGATTTCTTATGATATCGTTTTCATATTTATGCCTATTCTGGGGGTTGGAGTTGATGATCACCTGTGATGGTGTTAACTGTGTTATTGTTGTTTCGTAGGGAACAGCATATTGTCCTTGGCCGTGCTGGTCAGGTATTGTCCTTGGTATATCGTAGGGAACAGCATATTGTCCTTGACCATGCCGTTCAGGGATTGTCATTGGTGTATCATAGGGAACAGCGTATTGTACTTGGTCAGGTAGGTCATAAGCAGTGGAGAGACCATCAGTAGGCTCCTCGTGAGATGCTGATTGATTGACTTGATTTAGATTGATTTGGTCGGGTGATTCTGTATTCCTCCTCTTCACTAAGAGAAGGAGGATGGTGAAGATTATACAAGTTGTGAATATGCCAATGAGGCCTATTGTGATGCCCAGCGTGAATGTAAATATTGTTGTCTCTCCAGAATTTTCTGATAGAGTGGTAGTATCATAAATTTCATTTTGAACTGTGCTCATTTGATAGAAAGTTTGCATTGCTTGTGAAGATGTTGATGAAACTATTTCTGGTGGAGTGATAGTATCAATTATGCCATGTTGATAATGGTTCTCACTATTATCAGTTTGTAAAGCGTGTGCTGTCGGTCTTGGAATAACTATGATTGGTCCAAGAGAACATTGGCGCATGGCAGTTGTAAAATAATTACTGGTCATGTTGCACATGAAGTAAGAGTTGCTATAGAGAATCCTCATTGTTGTCATTTTGGACGGGTTTCCTGTGTATATTGTTGTTCCATCAGGTCCCTCCAATACAAGTGTCAAATTCACAGGTGGGTTTGAATCACCTGGATCACAAGTGAAAGTAACATCATCACCATCGTATACAACCAAAGGAACATCATCATCATCATCGTATACAACCAAAGGAGATGCAGAACATCTTGGGTAATCTAATGCTGGCAGATAGTGCAATATTGGAACAAAAATGGTTTTATTCTCCACATGATGATTGTTGCCAATATAGTACGTAGCTAGGCAGGTGTAATTACCTTCATCACTTTTTAACGTTTTAAAAAGTTTAAGAAAAGAATAATATGTCCTCTCCTCATTTGAAATCTCTTCAAAGTATACACTGTAAGATGCATCTGTTGTGCATGTTTTATTGACAGTAAGTTGTTTTCCTTCAAATTCCCAAATGAGAGTAGGCTGTGAGGATCCCTCTGGAAATGTGGCTTTACAATACGGCCTTGTGGTTGGTCCAGTAGAGAAGTGAGAGTTATCAAAATAAACCTGAAGATCAAATACAACTTGTTCTTCTGATGATCCTATCAATGAAAGAAGTAGGACAATAAATGCAGTCTGGTATGTGTCCATTGTCATCTTCAATCAAAAATAAACTAAATGATTAGCGACACTTGAGGACAGACAAATATGACATCATTGCTATATATAGACAACTTACTTTTCCCAAATTCATAATATATTTGTATTCAGAAATGTATGGTCCAGTAACTCTGTTTGTGCTTAAATCTGTTATTTTTGTACAAAACAACAATCCACTTGAAGTTCAAGTAACCTTTCACCATTCCCTCAACACAAGACTGCAGGATTACTTTAGTATGTTGCTGTGTTTTGTTTTGTATTTTGACCTACTTCCTCCTACCTGTAGTCATCTATTGTTCATAGGGTTGTTTTTAGTGAAATGATACGTAAATCAACAAACTGTATATGCTTGTGAAATTGATCTTACATGTATCACTGAAACCGGGGGAGGGGGATTAACAATCATTATGGTGCAGAGAAGTTTGAAAGTTTTACAGCTGATTTCCTTTTTGTATCTAATTGGGTCTTCATATCAGGCACATTTTGATTATCAAAGATCTTCTGTGAGGATTTATTTTTGTTTCACGGGGAACACCAAATCTCATGAACAATGGTGAATCTTTTGAGTCATTTCAGTTCATTTTGATGGAGTCTTCATAATCATGCATGTTCTGATAGCCAGGGTTGGTCATCCCCGGTGACGATTTTATTGTTGTTTCATAGGAAACAGCGTATGGTTCTCGGTCTGATTGCTATGTTGCCGGTACTATTGTAGCCTGGTTGAGAGAAGCATATGGCTCTGGATCTGGTTGCTTGTTGTAAGCAGTGTAGGGTCCATCAGTAGGTTCCTTATTTGGTGTTGCTTGATTGACTTGATTTAGGGTAAGTTGGTTGGCTGGTGCTGTAGGCTTTGTGTAATGCCTTTTGACAAGCAGCAGCAGAATAGTAAAGATTAAAGAAGTTATGAATATCCCTATGAAAAGTCCCATTACAATACCCATTGTTAAAGATATTGTTGCGGCTCTTCTGTTATTCTGTTGTTGTGCAGATCATCAAATTCTAGGTTCTGGTAGAGTGGTAGCATCATGGCCAACATTTTGATCAGTATTAATATGGCTCGCAGTTTCTAATTCTGGTGTTGTTGGTCGTGGAATAAGTATAATTGGTCCAAGAGAACATTGACTCATGGCAGTGTGAAAAATATTGCTGGTCATGTTACATACAAAATAAGAGTTGTTATTATGGAGAGTTATCTTCACAGTAATTTCAGAGGAGTTTCTTAGATATATTTCTGTTCCCTCCGACACAATTCTTAAGTTGACAGGTGGGTTTGAAACACCTGGATCACAAGTGAAAGTGACATCATCACCATCGTTTACAACTGATGGTGATGCAGAGCATTTTGGGTAATCTGGTGGTGGCAGATAGCGTGATAATTCAAGAGAAAGTGTCTCCTTATCCACCTGTTTAGTGTCCCCAATATAGTACACAGCGATGCAGGTGTAATTACCTTCATCGCTCTTTAATGGTTTGTCAATTCTATAGTGCAACCAATATTGCCTGTCTTGAGGCCACTTGTAATGATCTAGATGTATTCTATCCGTAGGATCTGCTGTCCATGTTCCATTGACAGCAACCTGTTGTCCTTCAAATTCCAAAATGATAGTAGGTTGTGAGGATCCCTCTGGAAATGTATTTGTGCATCATATGCCTTCAATTGACTCTGGTCTAAGTCTAAAAATGGTGTAAACTTTGCTAAATTCATCAATCACAGCTTGCTGTTGTGATATTCCTATCAAACAACAAAGTAGGAAACTGAATGCAATATGATTTGAATCCATTGCCATGATTACATATAAAAATGAGTTGTCAAATAACTGATATATCCACTATCATTGCAACATTACTTTTCATTTATACACATATGTATAAAAGTTGTCAAAATCATTAAAGGTTAATTGGGTCTTTTTACTTTACATTATGTTTGTATATATTTCAAATATAACCAGAATGATATATGAGTCAACAAACTGTGTATATATTAAGTATCAACACATCACGTGGTGTCTGTCTAGTTAATGAAATGTGGAAGGAATGCTCAAAAAGTTGACTGAGTTGTAGTATGATTGTCATACACTGGCAACAGGGTACTGAAAATTGCAACCATCAAGCAGTCAAGTGCTAATGCTTGTGTATGCACAAATTGGTAGAAAAATGTAAAATGTATATAGTGTTGTCAAGTAATATAAGCGGGCTGCAATGGTCACAACCAGGATTATAGCTAGCCTTAGGTTAGTGCCGACCAATTTTTATCAGATTTCTTTTTTTTTTCTTTTCCCCCAAAACTGTAAAATACTCAAAAAAAAAGAGCTCTGAAGAAAATTTGTAGCGCTTGGTTATTCAACCTAAATTAGGCTAAGTAAGAGAAGAGATCAACGTCAGCCCAACAGCCTTTTCGGGATTTCCAATCTCTTATACAGAAACTCAAATATCGCTATTTTGTTCCATTGAAATACATTGCGTTTTTGTCAAAATTGGCCAACTTCAGAAGCTCACTGTGGTTGTAATCGGAGTACACTTAAGATTTGTGACACATACCCATAAGGAGATGAATGTTCCTAACAATATGTTATGACAGGTTTCCTAAGTGTACTCCTAATAAACACACACGGATCATCTGAAGATACCTATTTTTCGCTATCGGGGTATTGCTACCGAGCGAAGTATGATAATACCGTAAATTAGCAAATTTATCAGTAGCTCTAAAAAAGAGAAAGAAGAATTGTATCATAGAGAGTGAAAAGTCAAAGAAAATGATTGGATATAAGAAATAAAAAGAAAAGAAACAAAGAAAAAAAAAAGTAAGATAATGGGCCAAAGCAAGAATCGAATTGTAGAGAACAGTACAACCTCATGAAATGTGAAATCCGAGAAGCAATCTACTTTGTTATGATAGCATTTTCATACTCATGCATATTCTGATAATCAGGATTGGTCATCCCCTGTGAGGATGTTATTTTTGTCTCATAGGTAGCAGTGTATGGTTGATGGTTAGATGTTGCCATTGTTGTCTGGTTGAGAGAAGCATATGGCTCTGGTTCATCTTGTTTGATATAAGCTGTGTAGGGTCCAGTGGGGGATTGCTGGTTAGATGGAGATTCATTCATTTCATTTAGGATGATTTGATCAGCTGGTTCTGTTGTCTTTGTATTGTTTGTGTAGTTCCTCTGTAATACAATGATGATAATGGTGAAGATTATACAAGTTGTGAATATGCCAATAATTCCAATTGTGATCCCCAGAGTGAATGTCAATGTTGATGCCATGTCATCAGGATTGTCGGTGTTAGGCAGAGCACTGCTGGATGATAGTGTTTCTGGGAGAGAGGTAATATCATTAGCTTTATTTTGACCAGATGTTGATGTGACTATTTTTGGCAAAGTGGTGACAACATCAGCGTTACTTTGTTCAGTGTTCTTATGATTTACTGTTTCTAAAGCTTGTGCTGTTGGTCTTGGAATAACTATAATTGGTCCAAGTGAGCATTGGCACTTTGCAGTTATAAAATAAATGCTGGTCATGTTACACACAAAATGAGCGTTGTTATTTAGGGAAGTTATCTTTAAAGTAATTTCATTTAAGGTTTCTAGATATGTTTCTGTTCCATTAGATTCTAATAATACAAGTGTCAAATTGACAGGTGGGTTTGAATCACCTGGATCACAAGTGAAAGTAACATTATCACCATCGTATACGACTGATGAGGATGTAAAACATTTTGGGTAGTCCAGTTGTGGCAGGTAGTGTGATATTGAAAGGAAGCTCACCACTTCATCCACGTGTTGGGTGTCCCCAATATAGTACATTGCAATGCAGGTGTAGTTGCCCTCGTCACTTTTTACTGCTTCGTATATATCAAATTCAGTACGAAATATCCACTCATGCTGTCTATGATTTGGATAATACTGTAGATGTATTCTATCAGTGGTAATTGATCCATTAACCGACAACTGTTGTCCTTTGAATTCCCATATGATAGTGGGCTGTGATGATCCCTCGGGAAATAAAACACTACAGTATTGCCCTACTTTATATACAATACCTGCATCAGTGGTGAATGTGTATCTTCCACCAGTAGTTAATACAGCTTGTTGTTGTGATAATCCTATCAAGCCAGACAATAAGACAGTAAAATATATTAGCATTTTTAAGTCTTTTGCCATGATTGCAGTGAATTGGTAGCCTGACGAAGTCTGGTGGTGCTACACAATGTAGCCACAAGTTTTATAGTTTGTATCCAGAAGTTGATATATTTCAATATTAATTGAAGGGAATTCTACTAAATGAGTCGCAACAATAAAGACAGGGTGTTGTGATGTCATGTCTACTTTAACAAACACAGTAGACTTCCTCCAACTAAATAATGCAAAATTCACAAATGCATGGTTCATTCAATCTATTTTGCTTGAATATAAATTTCATTGTGCAATTCAACACACAATTCAGTGGAAATTCCAGTCTGTTGTAATATTCAAATTAACACATGAATTGCAAGATTTTTATTGAACCATTTTCATTTCATTCATTCATTCATTCATTCATTTATTATTTTTCCATCATCTTCACATATAATATCTACAATCAAAGCAATATAAAAACAATGGCAATTTTCTGTGATGGAGGGATTGCATCAAGAAGCCAAGGCCTGTGAGACGATGCAATCCCTTTACAAATAACAGTAACTTCAAAATTTATTACATACATACAATACA